>SEMN01000287.1:404767-647228 GCA_005408345.1 Macquaria australasica
CTTTTGCTTGACACCTAAACCTGACCTTTGATCCATTTCAGACGCTCATTCTGTTAAAGCTACAAAGCTTTTCGTTTTTTTTCATCTACTGACCCTCAAACCCGACCTCTGCGATGTATGAAATATACAGTATGCTAACGTTCTCTGGCCATGAAAGCTCTCCCCTCTTCTATCCTTCCTCCTCTCTCTCACTTCTTCTCTCTTTTTGAAGATGCTCATTTCATGTTCAGACCTGCAAACCTGACCTCTACTCCATTTTAAAATGTATACTGTATGTTCACAATTTCTCCTAATGAAAGCGTTACGTTTCTGACTACCCTTTCCTCTCTCTCGTCCTTGCACTCCCTACCTCCCACTCTCAATTTTTTCCTGTCCATCTCACGCTGAGTTTCTTCATGTATACCTCTCCCCCTCTGTCTTTTTTCAGTGTACTCTTTTTATATTTCCTGCCCTCAGAATCTGACCCCAGCATTTTCTGTCTGTCAAGGCTCCCCACCTCTGCACCTCTGTTTCTACACTATTTATCTCAACAAAATGACGTCTCTCTGTGCGGGAAGACAAAAAAAAGTATCTTTTTCCTTCTGCCTTCCAACAGCCTCTGCAATGCAGTAACATATGTTTCACAGAGGAGTGAAGGTTACCTATAGCCAAAGCCCATCCAATTATTCAGACTAGTGTGTGTGTGTGTGTGTGTGTATATTGGCTGGTGGAAGTGAGGTTTAACAAAGTGTCTAAGTGCCCGGTGTCTTGTCTAACTAAATATTTGAACAGCAGCAGAGCTTTTCTTCTATGCTGTTTTTTAGGGACATTTTAAGAATGTGACTCTTTTTTCCCCTCTTCTCTTTTGTTTCTCATGCTTTCTAAGACTCCAACATTTTTGTAATTTTGTTTACAAGAAAATTTGTCTTATTTTCTCTGGACCTTGGTCTCATTTAGTGTGTGTGTCCATGGTCTTTTTAGTCATGCTAGCGTGATTGCTCTATGGATGGCAATGTATGTCAGTATTAGATTAATTGCTATGAAATTATGAACAGATATTCATGGTTCCCAGATGATGTATCCTACAGACTTGGGTCATCCCCTGATTTTTCCTAGCGCCACTGTGAGATTCACATTTGTAGTTTTGAGTGAAATGTTTTAACAACTGTTACATGCATTGCCATGGAAATTTGGTACAGACAATCGTGTGGATGTCAGATCGTTGGTTTCAGAAATGGTCTGACACAGCCCACCCCTAATCCGACGTCGGAAAGGTGTTGACCATCTGTCATGCAGTTGTAATTCACATATTCACATGTAAAAGGGTGCACGTTCAGGTATGCAGAAATGTGATGGGGTAGTAGTGTGTGGGTGTGTGTCAGAAGCAAGTTGACCACTCATTCATCACTCCACTGGTTCCTGTCAGTCTACTACAATACTTAACCACAGTAGGTACACACACACACACACACACACTGCTCCCTACCCACAGCCACATAACAGAGAACCACTCCCCACATCCATCTGAATATCTCTCTCTCTCTCGCACACACACTCTTGGCTACAAGTTCACTGGAATTCTCAAGAAATTCCTTACACTACATTCAGGCCCCAATTCCCACAATATAACACAAAAATATGTTTTGTCTTTTGCAATTCATCATTGAAGTATTCCAAACTGTTTAAGCTCCCGTGTACTCCAGCTGTAGAGTTAAACCAGAAATTATTTGTGTTTTGGTCAGAGCAGTTTTTTTTTTTTTTAAATCGATCAATCGATGCTCTAGAAGGAAGCAGCTTCACTGGATTCCGATTTCCTCGGACTTCGGCACAGATAGATCAGTGATCTGAGAGAGAGAGAGAGAAGGCCAAACAGGACAAGCAGCCAAAGCAAAGGGAAATAGATCGAGAGAGAGAGAGAGGGAGATAATGAGAGAGGTTGGAGAAAGCCCATAGATGCTGGAAAAAGGATGAAAAGGAGAGAAGGGAAGCATAGATAACAATACAGAGGAACAAAGACAAAGGGAGAGGAAAAACAAATGGAGCAGGAAAGAGAGGAGGGAGTTAGATGGGCAAAAGAAAGAAACAAAGAGAGAGCTTGGCTAGTTAGAACTGTACCTAGGCATTATTAGGCTCATGTGTATTTTGCTTTTAATCTTTTTAATCAGAAACTGTTTACTGTCTACTTAACAAGGCTGCAAACATGCTGACACCAGTAAACACCCAAATCCTGATCCACAAATTGAAAGATCTTCCTTTTAACTTAAAATCAATGACAATAGGCTTAAAAGTTTAAAGCCTATTGTCAGTGATCAGTTTGAAAAGTGTTCTTACCATCTTGTGTCTTAGAAAATACTCTAGAAAATAGGGTTGTTACTAAGTCAAGATGGTACTCTGGAAACATCTCTGAGGGCTCCATGTCATTCTCTGGCTCATTTTTGTTTGCAGTGGGAGTGTAGTTTGAACCCAACTGCAGACACACAGGCAGGTGTGGATGGTAAAACGGTTTTTATTTGATCAATTGGCATGCGGAAGGTTGGCGACAGGAGATCAGTCCAAACGAGCAACAAATATCAAAGGGGTCAAGGCACAGAGGGTAGAGGTCAAATTGGCACATATAAGTAGACTAAACAGAGTAATAGCTAGACCAATAAACCTTGAAGGCACCAAAAGCAAACTGGCAAGGGAAGAGTGCAACCTTAGGGATATATATATATATATATATATATATATATATATATATATATATAATATATATATATATATATATATATATATATATATATATATATAATTATAAATAAAATTGGGGAACAGGTGGCTGGACAGGTGGGGAATGACAGGTAAATTGCTTTAATTACTGGAGCTGGAAAACAGTCCATTTTGACTAAACAGTCACAGGAATAAGCTTCAAGAAGTAAAAGTCAGGAACTATATTTGGGATAAACAAGCATTTTGGTTTAAACAAACACCAAGACGTATTTCAAAGTTCTCCTGTCTGCTGTTATGATATAGTGATCTGTAGTTGTTGTTTTTGCCTTAGGATATTTGGCACTTGTATCTCAAAAACCCTCCAATGGTTTGATTTTTAAACTATTTAACTTTTCAAGAAAGACAAGATCTTATGACTGAATAGGCAACAAAAGATGTAGAAAAGACAGACATGTGTAGCAAACATTTCTTGGCAGACAGTGTGTGAAATGGTAGAAGATAAAGCAAGGACAGCAGCGCGGGGATCTGTTGAAAAAAATCAACACTGTTTTGTCTGCGAGTCTCACGAGGCAACATCTCCTCCCTTTCTCCATCTTTGAAAACTGCCAAAAGAGCATACCATAAAATCATCTGGAGAGACGTTGACAGGTTAGAGCTGTGTTTGTGTGTGCTAACAGCCTGCAATGAGCATTTTGTAGTAAATAATTGGGCTTACATGAATATGATGAATATGGTGAATATGGCTTTTGCCTCTGAACTGCTTTTGTTCACCCATCACATCTTACTTTCTATGCTGACCTGTGTGCATACTTTTATGTAATGTTAGCATTTGTAGCCATGTTTATGTCATTTTGGGAGCGTGTGTTCTTGTTTGACAGACTTTTGCCTTTCACTTGTTTGAGCATGTTTCTTCATTTGTGTATATACACTTTCAATTACTTGCTTGTCCAATTCTGTGTTCATGTGTGTCTTGACTCCTACATTATGCCCCCTCCTCTTTTGTCTGTTTCATGTCAAACTGAGACGGTGATTTGTGTCTTTCATGTGGCTGGTTTTTCCTTCTTCCTCCCTCATTCCATTCGAACACGTTGACAAATTCAATCCATTCTTCAGAGCTGCCTGTTTGACGGCAAAAATTGCTTTCTTACTGTGTCGCTCAGAAAGGTTCTGTTGTGACAAATCTGACAGTCTGACTAGGTGACTGACTGATTTGTGGACAGCTGAATGAATGACTAGTTTTCAGACCGGGTGACAGACTGATTGACTGTCTGTGTTGAGACTGGATGTAAATCTGACTGACTGTGTATGTCTGTCTGTCTGTCTTGAGTCATTGATTGGCAGTCTGTGACCCAACTGGTTTGACTGGAGATGGATGCTGTGGCCGTGTGATTAGGTTGCAGACTTACTATTTATTTGTCGTTTTGGTTGGTCGGATCACACATTGACTTGTGAAGACAGTGACAGACTGATGCCAAGCTGTTAAGGCTCACAGAGGTCGTGTTTGGGTCACAATGCATTTTGGAGGTGTGGTGTTTTCTGTCATCCAGAAGCAGGAATGTCTATCTTCCTGTCCCAATGATAGCTGCCCTTCTTTGGGTTTTGTATGACTCCTCAACTGGAACTTAAAATTAAAAAAAAAACAAAATTTTTTTAATTTTAAGGGCATTAGTAACTTCTGTCTCTATAGAAGATCTCACATTAAACCTGCAATAATTGATTTTTTTGGCCACTTGGGGACATTGGAAACAAGCTGTAAACACTACACTGACATATTATCATCTTGTAAGTTGATATGGTGAACTTGTTAGCAATCAGTTACCTATTTATACATCCAGCAGATACAGAGCAACATTAGCATTCATTTAGAGTCATGTTTATGTCCACCTGACAATTATATGTCCAATATTTACCCTCCTTTTAGCTCTGTTTCTGGACTCCACCAACCTTTGAGGGAAATATCTGACTCTTTAGCAGCTAAATGCTTGTGTTCACCAGCTAGTCGCTAACTGTGTCTTTGTGTCGTCTAGTGGTGTGTAGGTATTTAGAGCTTTTTGCCCCGCCCACTTCAAACCAATGAGAAGAGCACAGAGAAAAACAGAATTACAGAACTCTCTCGTGTGAAATTACCAAACTTGTTACAACTTTAGCAATAAACAGTGTGTGCATGTATCCCATCACTTATAGTAAGAAGCTGAGTGAGATTTAAAAAAAGAAGGTTTGAGGGCCTTTAAATGTGGGACTGCATCTGGAGCGGAGGGAGTGATACTTTCGCTTTAAGCCAAAGAAAGATAGCAATCAACTTCATCATCTCCTCTCACCTCTACAGTCAAAGTCAAGGTGCTCCTCCCGCATCCATTCTCATTACCTTACCCCCCTTCCTTCATATCCGCTCTCATTCTCCTCTGTTTCAATCCTTAAAAGCCCCATCTTCCTGACTCTCTGTACAGTATTCCCTCTCGCTGTCCCTTGTTTGTTTTTTGTCTACACTCTGTCTTCTTTTAGCCCACTGCATCTTTTATTCACACATCAGTCCCTGCTCTCTCTTTTCTTTATCTGTCCTCCTCACTCTCTTTCATTTGCAGTCATCTTCTGTATTTTCTTTCACTCTCTTATTCTCCTCCTCAGTCAGACTGTTGGTTTTAGCGGAGGAGTGGGAAAGGTGGAGAAGGTCACTGTAGAGATGAATGGAGCTTGTATCAGTCTGGCATCTCCTCCCCTCCAGATTGGTTTCCTCCTGCCCTCTAGTCACATCGATGCATAATTCATCTCTCCCTCGCTCGTTGTCTTTAATTGTCAATTTTTGTTGCCCTCTTTCCCCTTTCTCCATCCTCTCATCTCTCTTTTTCAGCTGTCTCTGCTTCTTTTACTCACTATCTGCTTGTTGTCTCTTTCGATCCCTGCTTTCACTCTTTGAATCTCTCCCTTAATGTCAATGCCTTGCAGAGTGTGTGTGTTTGCATTCATGCCTGTGTCTGCACCAGGTCTTTGTGACTGTGCGTTTGCATGAGGATGTGTGCAGTCGGTCAGCCCACCACTTTAGTTCAGACTGACATATCTCAACATCTATTGGATTGATTGATTGACATAATATTTGGTACAGATATCCCTGGTGCACAGAAGATAAATCCTAATGACTGGTGATCCCCTGACTTTTCCTTTAGTGGGACCATGAGTTGGACTTTTGTGGTTTTAAGTGAAATGTCTCAACAACTATTGGATGGATTGGCATGAAATTCGGTACAGACATCCATGTTTCCCTAAGGGACCTTTGGTGATCCCCTGACTTTTCATATAGTGCCATCATCAGGTAACAACTTTAATCTGTCCAATATTTGGTTTATGACTCAATACCAATAACTAATGGCATGCCCATCAGCCTCAGCTGTACATTGTGTTTAGTGCTAATTAGCAAATATTAGCAAGGTGACCATGGTCAAGTCATGGAACATGGTCAGGTCGGGGAGAGAAATACTAATTTGGGTGTGCAGTAGGCCACTCAACACAGAAGCAAACCAAGAAGCAGCAAAACTTTACTGGCTTATCTACTGGGCTTCAGTTCTTGTAATATATCCATGGTACAGGTTTAAAGAGCCACTAGTGTGGCTGTAGACTCTTTGTCTTGTTTCTCCTGTGTGTGTGTGTGTGTGTGTGTGTGGCCTGTCCCCAGATTTATTCCCTGTGGCAACATCATCATTACTCTCATCCACTGTTAGCGCCCTAATTCTGAGCTAGACTATGTTTATTGCAAACTAATGTTTGGTTTTGTCATAAAAAATGACACTAGCAGTTTCCCATCTGCAGAGGAAACTGTCTCCTGTAGCTGTACAGTACACACACTACATACACACACACACAGTGTTTCACCTCCTGAATTGCTCCTAACAAAGGAGTGTAAATAAGGCCGTTTAGGTGTAAGTGCGGTACTTCATCATTTTTCTGCGGCAATAATTATTGGACTCTTGTTTTTTTGCTCATTTCCACTCAATGTGGAACAGGCTGGCTGAATTATGCATGTTTGTTTGTTGGTTTCATTACAGAAGCAGATGTCTGAGCTGGAATAATGGAGGATTTTAGAGTGTTATTATGTTGTAGGTTTTCTACCCCCCTCGTGCTCTCTGGTTGGAGAGATGATGAGCACTTTGGGCTCTTTCGGCTCAATATGAATGAAATCTTCAGACCCCGCTGCGTATATTTGATTATAGTTCTCAGATCTACAAAGCACCAGTGAAGGGGTCAGGGCTGGGTTTGTTGTTGTGCTGCCAATATGAATCCAGCCTAATTTCCGTGTTTCTGCTCTCTATTTCTCTGTGTCACATCATCCCTGAGCTTTCAGCCATAATGTCATTTCATCCAGAATTTAATATCTGCATTGTAGTCTGCATTTCTCTACACTAACAAATAATTTAACAATGTGACGAGCGCTGAAACACGGATGAAACACAACTACTGTACATCATGCATCTCTGAATCACACGCACTATTTCCCGTCACCCACAGACATTACAAAAACAAACTACTTTCACACATGTAAATCATACAAGTACTTCTATATTCTGCAGCAGAAATGAATACCAGTGCAGACTATATCAGTCTCTTTTAGTGAGCAGTGTTGGCAGCTGCAAACTAATACTTTCTAATAATGTAATTTATATGATAGTTTACTACCCCTGGTGGGATTCTTTTCCACTTCCGTCCAACTGATGCAATAAGGCCTTGGTGACCTTTTAAACCTCGCTCTTACTCCTTCAAACCTTGTAAAACTGTAATTGTATTTTTGCCATTCAGACCCAGGCTGTGAGGAAATTTGTATGCCAAAGTACAAATAAATGGTAACTACACTGAATGTACAAAATCTGCCTTTATATTGAGTTGCAGCCCTGCTTGCACAGTCCACATCCCCACTGGCTCAAAGCATAAAAAATGTCTATCTCCATCTGCACTTTGGTAATACTAAGTTTCACCTCCTTTTCTAAGTTGCCTCAAGGCTTAAAAGACCTCCTTCAACCCGTCTCCTTGATCATCATCATCATCGCCCTCAGGCCAAGCTGAAGCCCGACAATGTGTTTGAATTTTGCATTTTCCTTGATAATGTTACAAGGCACGCACAACATATGCTTAAATATTCCTCGAATAGGTAGCAGTTTGCTGTAGGCGGTGCCATTGCAGAAACCTGATTGAAGGAAAATGTCTGATTTCTGGGTGATACACAAAATAGATGCACTTAAAAAAGCAAATGATGCTCTTAACTTAACTGAAAGGAGGTTTCATGGAAGAAAAATCTATGACATCTGCTTTGTTGTCTAATCATTACAACCACAAGCACTCTCTCCTCACAACAGATGAAAATAAGGTCTTTGATACTCCCAGATCCTAGAACCAGCGACATTTTCTGAAAAGGAAAACAACTATTCTACATATCGGTTTTCATATCTGACTCACGTCTCAGTTTAGACAAACTCTTGAAAAGTACAGTATCAAAATGTCTGCCTGTGGTCACATTCTCCTCTCCTCACAGCTTGTCGCTTGTCATCTTGATAATTATCTACTTTTAAATGACATCTAGCCTGAGGTGAAAGTAATCCTCAGAGACATCACAGATGTTAAAGAGGCAGGAAATCGACATATCTTATGTGAAATACAAAATTCAACAGGTTTTGCCTCATTTTTTCTAGTTTTAAACTATATTCTGTCACCAGCCATGCATACTGTATGTCACGCTCACAGCAAATTGTTTGCCAGAAAGTGTCTCAAAGATCATTAAAAACAAAATAACAGGGAAATGGGTATTTAAACCTGAACACACATGGTCATAGGCAGGGGCGGACTTTACCATTAGGCAAGGTAAGCAACTACCTGGGGCCCACAAACAAAAAGGGGCGCCTAACAACTATACATTACAACTATACGTTATTATGTTTAGATATAAAACGTATACATTTATTTTTATATATATATATATATATATATATACCATGAAATAACTTACAAAATGCTCTCAAAACACTCCTTTTATGATTATGAGTGTCCTATCCCCACTATGAGAACTGTGTTCTTGTACTCCACTTCTACTAGGAGGTATTCAGTCACTTCAATTTCAGTTTTGTACTTTTTAACGTTTATTACGTACGTTATTCTACTGTTTTCATCTGACAGTTTGTCACCAGTTACTTTCTATAGTTCAAATTATCTCCACTTTGAAGAGACTTTAATTAAATGTAAGTACTATAAGTACATTTTGTTGATGATAATTGACTTTCACCTTAGTAAAATTTTGAATGCAGGACTTTTAAAGAGTAATTTTTACTGTGCCGTATTAGTCTTACTTAATTAAAGATCTGAATAAGGCATGATGGAGGCTCCATGGCTGAATTTGCCAGTGGCCCCCAAATCTGCCCCTGGTCATAGGGTCATAATATATTAGTATATCCTATTTATTATTTGTATGCATCCTAAAGATGAGGCAACTGACTATCAACATGAGCAAAATCTAATATCACAAAAGCTAGTTAAACACATTTACAACCTATTAAGGAAAGCAATTTCTAAAAGATGTATTGTCATTCAACAAAGCTACAGTTTGCGAGCATTATTCAAAACGTATGATATCTGCCTCTTAAAGCCGTTCCTACATGAACCCATAGTATGGTAGAAATGCAGGGTTAGCTGTTTGAAGCTGTCAGGCAGTAGACAGTGTGCCCAGCGGGACCCTGGCAGAGTTAACTTCTCCATCCCAGTGTCTTCCTTCAAGTCTGGGTCACGGACTTCTCCTCCTCTTCCTCGCTAGTTTGAAGCCACAGGATTCCCTGGTGGTCTGTAATGAGCTGCGGAGTCAGCACCTCCTACACACACACACACACACACACACACACACACACACACACACACACACACACACACACACATAAATGCGTATACACGTTGACATGCACCTATGTCTAAGGACAGGCATACAGTACAGAAGCTACAGTATGAACAAACACACAAATGCAATGTGTAAGCCTAACAAGCACACACATACATAGATGCCTCTACCTATAAAACGGCATGCTGGCACACTGTGTACACACGTTTGTGCACACACTCGTGATGAAGAGCAGCCTTTTGGAGGCAGGATTAATGGAGCAGCAAACAAGGCCACACTGAGCCACAGTCAACTCAAGCTCTTCTTTCTCTATCCTTTTCTTTTTCTCTTAATTTGTTATTTGACTCCACATATCTAACTTATGTGCCACTGGCTCTCTTTTCCTCTGCTTCTGTGTCACTCTATAGCTTGCACTTCTCTTTTTAATGTACTTAGCTTTTTCCCCCCTTTGTTACAGCACTTGTTAAGGCGAGGGATTGTTACAAGCTTATCGTACAAACGTATCTCAGGACTTACAGTATGTGGAATCTTTTGGATTTGTGTTTGTCCTCTGGTGTGTCATTTTACACCCTTCTCTCATAATTAGTTCTTAATTTAAATAGCAAGCTAGCCAGATAGCTAGCAAGATACCTGGATGGATGGATGGATGGATGGATGGATGGATGGATGGATGGATGGATGGATGGATGGATAGGTAGATGTGTCTTTCTCTGTATTTCTCTTTCTTTTTCTCACACACATACACAGTACAGTATGTGAGAGTGCTGGTACTGAGTGTGGGTGCCTATTAGTAGATCCCCTATGGCCAAGTTGAAACTCTATTTTAGGTTTCCTTCCTCTAACCCCAATACTGGTAATGATGAAACTATAGGGAACACACAGACATGCACACAGTCATTGTATAAGGATGAGCATGGACACGGGTATAGGGATGAATAAAACATGCACATAGACACACAGATAGCACACACCTGGGAATATTCAACAGCCTGTAAATAGCACAGCAAAGCCCAAATAAGTTGTATCACTTTAACCATAACACCTAATTAACTCTGCAGTCATGACTGCATTTTCTGTCTCCATCCAGGGCAGTAAATGGAGCCATCAACAATATGATTTAAAAAAAAACATGTCAGTGTACACATCCTGATCAGCTACATTTAGCATTGATTATGTAGGAAAAAATTTTTTTAAAAAGCACTGTTGAATGCTCTCTTTCTCGCTCTCTCTTTCTGTGGCACAGTGACACCTGCTGACCATCTGAGGAACTACATACAGGAAACACTAATACGGCAGGCAATATTTCACCAATTTCCCACTTCCACATAGTACACACTCACATGCAAATATATACATGTATATGCACACACACACACACACTGCATCATTTCTGAGACTTCCATGAAAAAAACATGCTGAAGAAAAAAAATTGGGTTGCATTTGGTGCTTCTGTTTACCTTCTCAGCCCGAGCAGAAAATGGTAATCCCACTGTGTTTATATAGGCAGTGTATGAAACCTCCACCCTCTGTGCTTTATTGAATTATAAAAGAAACTGTGCTGTGCTCCTTCAGTGTCAGGCAGACCCTGTGGGTGACAGAGCAGGGAGGATGAAAAGACAAAGGAAGAGCATCAGGTGGGTGGCATGGTGCCATGGTGACCTGAGGTGCATGAAATGTCACCTCTGAAAAACTTCAATGTCTAGAAAAATATTGGAATTATTTAACATATAGGAATGCCATCCAATGACTGCACAGTAAAGGCAGTGGAAAAGCACAGACATATATTAGGTTATATGAGGCAAAAAATGACATAACAGGGGCAGCATCATTATCATGAAGGTAATAAAGTCTGAGATTGAATAATAATGTCGGTATTGGGAAAAGAGTTTTAATATTGTTGAGGTTTTGATTGGAACAGTACATATTTTAAGGTAACACCCTCAACACCCACACACGCATGCACAGAGATAGAAATAACAAGCATGACCCATTATCTAACCAACAGGGGATGCTGTTGTTCTTATATGCTAGAAAGTAAACCTATGCTGCTGTATTGTTCCTATCTGTTTCTCTTTATCGCTCCTGTGATTACTATAAATTTAGTATAGCAATAAATTATGTTTAGTTTTAGCCAGATTCAGCTTGTCAGCGTGCTTCATAAAAACATGCATCCAATATGTTTGCCGTTTACTATTAAAACTATGTAAAAACAGTGGAAAACAAATAATAATAATTTAAAGTGAGCATAACTTAGTGTTATCTTATTTGATACATTTCTGGATATTCTTTGTAAATGTTTTTGTACTTTATTATATTTTCTTCTTATCTTGCACTTGTGTTAATATATGTGTGTGTTGTTCTGTGTGAATGATGTGAAAAACTAAGAAAAAGTTGGTCACAAACAGTATCTGGATGTAGTGTTCCTTGTGTAAAAATAAACTGTTGATGTAAAGATGAACCATTACTGTTCAGCCTGCTGCTCAGTATCTCACATCTCTCAGAGCCAACTGAACCACCCCAAGCACGTATTGTTTTGGTGTGTGTGTCTGTGTTTGTGTAGTTTGCCGTAATGTATGCAAGTCAGTGTGCCCCTGACAAAGCAGTCAACGTACGCAGGATACTCATATCTCACTCCAAGCCTTTTAGCTCAAGACTTTTTAGACTCCCTGGATATAGGTCTGTTTCTGTGTATGTGTGTATACGCATGGCCACAGGTGTCCAAGTAAGTCCACGTCCACATATCTGTCTGTTCTGATTTTGGGTCATTTTTTTCTTCTTTCCAGAAGAAAGAGAAAAAACCCCAATTAAGATTAAATAATGATCATAATAAGCTTGCAGAATGCCATTTAAATACTCCATAACCATGCAATGAACCCCAACCTGCTCCAGTGAAGCTGCTCAAATGACAAAATATATGACTGGATGTTCTGGGTAGCTGGGCCTGCATTGGTTGCAGTGGCCTGTCTCCTGCATTCACTTATACAACACTTAGACACTTTCTATAACAGACCACTTTTAATCGATTTCTGCTCTGCTTTCAATGCCATCCAGTGGCATCAGATGATTAAGAAGGCCCTTAAAGCACTTTAAAGTTCTCAGCAGTTTCCTTTAGCACACCTCAGGCAGTAAAGGTTGATAACGCACTGTCAACCACCAAAGCCACTGTCATTATCCAAAATTGTGTGCTCAGCCCATTTCTTTTCACTCTCTATACAAAGGCTGTCACAACCCATCACCTGTTACACCTAACACTTCTCCATTTTTGCCTCAAGTCAATATCTTACTTCACCAAAGGTGTACTTTTCATTTTCAAGGTAGTGTTTCCAAATTGCCTCCTTCATCTGTATGGTATAGATCTTCTATACTTAACCATACGAAGATCAACAATAATTAAATCACAGACTACTTTATTGCTTCTTTTCTCTTGAGCTTAAAATTCAAGGGGACACCTCCATCACCCAATAAGTGTAAAAGTATCCCTCCTCACTCTGATCCAGATGGAAACCAGTCACTAAAAAGCATTTTCCTTATTAACCCAATCAGATGCACCTTCCAGGTCCTGATGCCAACACCCAACCTCCACCCTCCTGCTGGTACCAACATCACGACTCATCATCTAGTGGCGCCAAAAGTGTTATATTGCTAACCGGTTTTGGGATTTCTTCCCCATAATTGTGCATCAAAGAAAATTTGGGGACATGTGCTTTTCGTGGTCTTATCCAGAGTCAGATGAGGAGATCAACGTCCAATTATTGGTCCAGTATCTGTGATCAGATGCATGGAGAAGCTGCAAGCTAATCTCAAAATACTCCATTCTTCCATTAACTTTCAGCTTCACCTTCAATTTTAACTTTATTGTCCCCAAGGGGGGGGGGGGGCGGCACGGTGGTGCAGTGGTTAGCACTGTTGCCCACTGGAGTCCTTCTGTGTGGAGTTTGCATGTTCCTCCCACCATCCAAAGGCATGCAAGTTAGGTTAATTGGTGATTCTAAAATTGTCCGTAGGTGTGACTGTGAGTGTGAATGTTTGTCTGTCTCTATGTGTCAGCCCTGTGATTGACTGGCGACCAGTCCTGGGTGTACCCCGCCTCTCGCCCAATGTCAGCTGGGATTGGCTCCAGCCCCCCGCGACCCTCTAAGAGGATAAGCGGTATAGAAAATGGATGGATGGATGCCCCCAAGGGTAAATTTGTCTTGCAGTCAATGAAAAACACAACATGCACAGACTTGAACATAAAACATAATAAAATACACAAAACACCCACCAATTTGATGTGAAATAACATAATAACAATAGCTAACAGCTAGCAAGATGAGCTAAGTTAGGCTAAACATACTTTAGCCCTATGGGATCACACAGAGATTAAATTGAAATTGTTCTTCTCATCTTTTCCTGGGTTTGACAGCAAACAAGAGGCTTTCCCGAGACATCAGTTTCTTTAACTTCAGTTGCAGTCAGTAAAAAATAATCTCTACTGTATCAACATTGCTCTATAATCATGTATGACACCATGTGTATTCCTCCTTTAGGATGCTGCTATAAATGTGTTGTTGGTTAATTAAATGTCAGGGTCAGGAAGTCAAGTGAGTCCGTGTCTCCACTCTCTATGAGACTCATTCATCCACTTAAATCATATCAGGATCAGCAGCAGTGAACTGCGACTATTGACTGTAATTGTATCTCTGTAAGGGTCATCTACTGCAATCATATAGCAGTCTTTAGCTAATGTAGCAATCTCTACAAACAATGGATATCCTGCAGTTACATGGTGTGGGGAAAAAACAGTGTCGCTATCCCTCACCCTCCCACTTCATCTGCTTCTTTCTCACTCTCAACACCTTATGGGATCTCTTTTTCCATAACAGTAAGCTGGCTGGTTTTGGTGAGCTCAGTTTTCTGGGTGGGTGTGTGTGTGTGTGTGTGTGTGTGTGTGTGTGTGTGTGTGTGAGCTGTTTTTTAAGAGTGAGATGTTTCATTTGGGAACATTCAAAGTGACCTCTCCCTCTGCTCCACCTCCTTTCCTTTTTTGTAAGTGTAAGATAGTATTAGCTATGAGTGATAAAAACACTATCCTTTCTGACAGAAAAACAGTTGATATTATTAGTTACAAACACTAGTTACCATGTTAACTGTAATACTGGGTTTGGTTTCTCTTAAGTGATGAAAGATATAGTAGCTTAGCTACACAGTAACCAATGATAAATGCACTATCCTTTCTGACAGAAAAACAACTAACATGTAACAATGAGTATTTTGGATTTAATTAAGCAGTATAACATCAGTAACTTTAATACGTAACAATGAAGCAAGCTCTGGATTTTTGGTAGGGAGCAGGATTTGCGGTGAAAGTGAAAAGGGTGAAAACGGCACGTAATTGGCTGAAGCCTTGTTTGATTCTATTGGCTGCTGGAGGAAAGGAGTTGGATTTCTCTTAGAAAGGCTTTCTGCCAGAAAGCCTTCAAGGCAAACTTCTCCCATGTGCAGATAACCTCTAAGGATCCATTTATGTATTCTCTTAAGTTTAAACTTGGTTTCATTAACTTGAGTGTTTTCTAACATATTAGTGGCTAAAGATCAGGCGGTGATACTTGTGATGATGATACTGATGCTTGTGTTTTTCTTACTCCTTCAACCAGCACCAGATGGTGGCATTGAGCTATATGTTGGCATATGCTGACCCACTCTGAGTCATGTGTTTATTGTGCCTACAGCCTGGCACAAATCATCACTAAGAGCCTCCTGAAGATGTGCTGACACTACTGGAAGATAATGGCAGTCATCATAAAGGGATGAAGCTTTAAGGGTAACAATAATAAGCTCTCAGAACAACAGGTCGTTGTGTTAGATTGTAAGCAGTGTGGTGAAAGCCTCACCATGCCTCACAACAAATGAAATGAATATTGGACAGAAATAAGTCCCATTGATATGCCTGCAATGTCAAGTGCTGAAAAAAACCTATTGGCCATGAAATCATCAATCATCAATCAAATGACTGCAATTTCAGTATAAGACTCTCAACTCTCCCACTCATATCTGTAGTTCATGAAGACAATTTCACAGTGGTTGTACAAAGTGCAGCTACAGGGTAGTTTCTGCCTTTCTATTGATTTATTTAGAACAATAACTTTGACAAACAAGACCACAGGGAGGTGGAGGTGTAAATCATTTAGATGAGTAAATGTATGAAAACCTAAGCTTCCTGCAGTGTAATCAAATTGAATCAAACTGAATGCTTCTATAATTCATTGAAGCCTCTATAGGCTTGTGTTTGTGTCTGTTGTCTGTTTTGTTTAGCCTGTGTGAATACACGAGTCGTGGGGTGCTTCTGTGTGTGTCTATGAATGTCTCCATTCATATATGTTCAGTTTTTTGTGTATTTCTGTGTGTGTATGTATACTTTTCCACACAGCACATACTGTATACAGTGAAATCCATGAAATCTTCATCATCCTAGCATGTTCTTTTTGCTGCCTTCATGCCCTACTGAACTCAAGACTTTTCACTGTGTGTGTGTGTGTGTGTGTGTGTGTGCACTTACTCCCTTATTTGTGTTTCATGTGTGTACACGCATAGTGTATGCCCTTGATGTCCCTCTGCATCTAAACCTTTGAGTGTTTCCATGCATGAGTACATCTGTGAGAGAACCTCTCTTCTTTATCTCCACCCACACGTCTCCCTGGACCACACACACACAATAGACATGATAATTACATGTGAAGTGTTGCCCTCTGCCTTCCAGCTGATTAAAAATGGTACCGTAAGTTGCTGTGGTGGTATTTTCAAGGTCAGATAGACAGTGTAATTTAACCTGTGAAGCCCAACAGATGCTGAACATTTATTGAAAGACTAGCTTTGCCAGGATTGGCTCACATTTAAAGGACTCATTTTGATATCAAAGGGAAAAATCAAACGTTTCCATTAATTCAAATATAACCATGCATGACTCATTGGACACGAAAAGTTAAGATGCAAAAAGTGAATGAGAAATCCTCTCCCCTCCTTCACCAGCTGCTGAGCAAACCACATGACTCCCAATTGCTCCAATACTGTGTATTACTTTACTCACTTTTGCCACAGGGATCATTAAACATAGATTGAATCCAATGCAACGAAGGCATTCTGTGGATTTTCTGGGTGCAACTTTATATGCAGAAACGTATTTCTTTTTCAAGTCAAATCCAGGTCAGATGAAGATATTGGCAGGAGCAACGCAAGTTATCTATCTTCAGCAGTCCCCCCCCCCCCCCCCCTAGTCAAACTTGGCTGTGCGGCAATGTGTGGTGTTTGTGTGTGTGCGTGTGCTTCCCTGGTTGGAATTGGCTCCAATCACCTATTTGATGTAGAAGGTCACCAGCTAGATGTCCGCTGTGTCTGCCAATTCACTCTCCCTCCCTCTCTCTGTCTCTCTCAGTACCTGCATACATTTTTGGAAAACATACACACAAATACACATACACTGCAAATATGTAAGTATTTGTATGTGTTTATAACCACACGCTTGTGTTTATACAGTACACGTGCACATACTTCCATTTCTAAAATCTCTAAATGTCTCATTTATGTTCATGTTTTCATGCTCAGATATGTGTTTCTGTGCACATTCATGTTGAATGTGTTCGGTACTTTCCCTTATTCCAACAAGACTGCAGTATTGTGTGGTCTGAGACTCCAGCAGTGTGAAAGGTCCACTTACAGTATGTAGAGCACTTGAGACATAATGTGCTCATTTCATTTAGAGTCTCTTGAATTATTGACTGAGCTAGCTACTGGACATACAGTACTTAGTCACCCAGGTTGTGGAGTGTGTGTGTGTGTGTGTGTGTGTGTGTGTGTGTTTAATCACTGTAGCCACATATCCTTGAATACTCTTTAGCAGTGGTTTCCAACCTTTTTAGTCAGATGTACCCCTACAGCCTTGTCAAATGTCTCACAGACCCCTTCATCAACACTGCCACATATTATTCACTGACACTTATTTACACTTTTTTAACCATTTAGCCACATTACTTTTAGCTATTTCACCATATCCATTACTTTTAGCTATCACTTTTACACCACTGAATATTTTTAGTTATTTCATTTTTCTATTAGCTATTTTTACTGTTTATCCTTTACTTTAAGGTGACTATTTCAACTGTTTATCCATTACTGTAAGCTTTCTTTTTTAACCCAATTAACCATTACTTTAAGCTAACAATGTCCAGTGTTTATGCATTACTTTAAGCTTACTATTTGAATTGTTTATCCATTATTTTTAGCTAATTATTTCAACTGTTTATCCATTACTTTTAGCTATATATTTCATTTATTTCATATCAATATTTTAGCTAACTGTTTTGACTCTGCTCACTTGCTAACTAGTTTTCATGCAATCTCAACATGTCAGTATGTGGATATAAATATATTTTTTATTCGAATCATAATTTCTATTTTATTTATCTTTGTTTTTCAAATTAGTTGAGCTAACTTCCTCAACAATCTTTCCACATTCCTCCAAGCCGATTTACCCCCTGGGGTACATGTGCAAATACTTATACAATACAAATGTTTCCTCTCAATTATACAAGTTCAACCTCTATGGTAGCCTATTTAAAAAAAAAAACAGTCTGCAGGTGTACTTCATATAGCCTCTTAATAAAGCTTATAGGTTATTGTCAAATGTCTGTTTGATAGACCTATGAAATGCCATAAAGCGCCCTTTTTGTTGAAGAGAAAATTTTATGGAGATATGGTGCAGTTATTGATGCATGTAGCTAGAACAAGCTGCAATGTCCATATCCCCTACAGTTAGATTAGATCAATCCAGAAACCAGATGAAGATCACTGTCAGAAATGGTGCTTGCAGGGCACATGAGGATGTTGAGGGTTTAAATTACTTTTTTTTTTTTTTAAGAAAACAGTAAAACTGTGAAATCATAAATACCATGAATAATGAATCTACATTACGTTTATTGGGTCTAATGCTTCTGTCTGAAAATATTAGTTTTCTTAACACAACTGAAAATATGCCTGGGAGAACATTTAGCTTTAGCTTTTGAGAGTCCCTGTCAGTTGAAATGGGCGGTCACATCAAGATAATTATCTGAGATGAAAGAGTTTTCTTTTGAGAGTTGCTTTTCATTTGAAACAAGTATCTAATACAGTTTTATTCGTATTTGCTTTTAAATAAATTAGATAAGAAGATTCAACGGCATCTGCTTAAATGTTGATATGTGTGTCGATATCACAGCGCGCCTGTGCGTAAAAATAAAAAGCTGGGTAATATATTTATTAGCACGTCTGTCGGGCGTGGCTGGCTTGTCTGCCGGGGGGGGCTGTAGCCATAGTCTGCTCCGGGGCTGCTGGATGCTCCGTGATGGATGAGGAGTGACAGAACGGGGTTAGCCACCAGGGGAGTCCATTTTCTTCCAGCGCACGGTCTTCCCGATGAGAAAAGAAGAGGAGGTGAGACGCTGGACGCAGAGGAGGAAGGGACGAGAAACAGACCTATTTCCACCCCTCCTCTTTCCCTCTCTGTCACTCTCTCTCCCCTCTCTCTCTACTCCTGTGCATCACAACCTAGTGGGCTTACCCGGACTGCACCGCATTGACGCTTCTGCTGCTGCTGCTGCCAGCCGACCCAACCCACTGAACTAACGCACTAACATACAGAGAGAGAGAGAGAGAGAGACAGTCGGTCTTTTTGGATGCTATTACCCGCAACTGGAAACTGGATGCGGTCCGGATTCTGCGCGTGGATATGCAGCATTTTCCTCTCTTACTCTCTTTGCTTCTTTCTCTCTGGATCCGGACTCTGATTCGCTGTCCTGCTCGGTAATGCCAAGACTTTGGAAACGGGAGTGACTCGCGGAGGAGGCGGCGATTTGGAGATTACTGCATAGTGCACGACAAGAAACCAGGATATAACTTAGAAGTTTGCAGAGCTCACGCCATGATAGCTGTTGACTTGAAACCGTGAGCTCTCTCCCCTGTGCTGATTCCAGTATGGGTGTTGACTGAATGGGAGAGTATCCCCGCGCTGCCACAGAGGTATGAGGATGCACTTGTGAGGATTGAAACTGTGCTCAATAATTCCTGGACCATGCAGATTCTGCCGCCTAGGACGTTATTTGTGTTATTAGCCCATGCACATGTATTATTATCTCTAAGAAATAATGGAGAACTACGAACTAAAGAGGATAGCAACACCAGCGCATACTCTACCCGGACTTTCCTTGGGTCACTCCGGGAGAGTCATCAAAATAGAGCCCGGGACCGTGCGCTCTCGTCGGTATACGCCACAGGTGCGTCCTCGGCGGAACTGCAGGCGCAGCGGGCAATTATCCGAGGGACCCTTAACTCCACTCACCCCCGGAAAATGGTAATTGCAGAAGAAACGTGGCGAACTGGGCACAACAAACGCGACTTCAGTAGGACTCTGACACCCGTGGAGGATCCCAACGCTGTCTCACATTGGGGCCCGACGCGCCACCATAATAAGAGGATAAAGTTGAATGGCGGTTTTAGTAGTACGGGGACGCCAGCAGGTGGACACTACAATGCGCCTAAGCCCTCTTCAATGGGCCAAGACGGAGGAGGGGGACCCGAAGAGGGCGACAGGCACAAGAGAGGCACAAAAGACGAGCAGAAGAAAGCCTGGAAGAGGGGGAGAAACCGGCTGAACAAAAGCTCAGGGGTTTTGGCTCAGCCTCACGCGTCGCCCTGGGAACCCATCCCCAAGCCGGTGGCCCTCACGTCCACCGACCTGCCCTTTGACCTCTTCACCAGGAGGACCGAGTTCTTCACTTTCAGAGAGGAGAACCCCTGGGACGCAACGCCGATCACCCCTCCCAGCTCGCAGGATTTCGGGGACGAGATCAAAAACCCCTTTTACCCGGTGACAAGTGAGACTTACGGCGCTTACGCGATCACGTGCGTGTCCGGGGTTATCTTCCTGGTGGGGATAGCGGGCAATATTGCCATCCTGTGCATCGTGTGCCAGAACTACTACATGAAGAGCATCTCCAACTCACTGCTGGCCAATCTGGCTGTCTGGGATTTTGTGCTTATCTTCTTCTGCCTGCCCATGGTGGTTTTTCACGAACTGACAAAGTCCTGGCTGCTGGGGGAATTCACCTGCAAAGTGGTGCCCTACGTGGAGGTAAATGTATTCTATTCTTTCTTGTTTTTTCATTCTTCTCTGAATGTGTCAGGGACAATTATTTCATATTGGAGTGGAGTTTTGAAGCAGAGCCTACAGGCTGCATTGCCGTCTGCAGGGATGACGGATGGTAAATGGGGCTCATCCAGTGTCATTAACATATCATCCACCTTGTCTGAATGTGATCACACCTCTAGAGTGACAATAGACATAATCTGTTAGGGCAAGAAAATTAGGTTTCATGCCCTTGTTGCCTGAGTAAATGGATTTAAAGAGTTAAGTTTCAGTTTTTAAGCCCTGACTGGCCAGAAAGTACACAGGCAGGGCTATAGGATGTCACCTCAGCCAACAACAAGGAGACTCTGTTTGTCACTTGTCACTGCTACTAGAGCGAGAGAGAGGGAGCCTCACCTAGCCCTCAAGGCATGAAGACAATAACACACACACACACACACACACACACACACACACATGAAAACACACCAACATGTAAGGTAATAGCTCACTATCTCCCATTCAGTTTGACTTATACATAACACTCCTTCTCCTGTTGCTGTCACTATACTACAGTTTATAAAATTCATGCCCACGCTCCCACTCTCAGTCTTTGTCCTTGTCCTTGTTTTTCTGTTAGTCTTTCACACACCTGTGTTCATGAGTAGTGTATGGATGCTAGACACGTTGTTTACGCCATGTAGATGCCTTCCCTTTGTGTGCTCACTGCAATTACACCATTGTCAGATTCACCCGCAAGGTCTTTTGTATCAAACAGGGGTTTCCAGCTCACCTGGCTTTAGGGAGGACAAAGAGGGGAGACAGCACACATTTCTGAAAGGTTTATCTTAACCCAAATTTATCATAAATTAAACATCTAACCAAATTGAAAGCAATGAACTTACAGTAAGGGCGGCGTCTGAGGTGCGTGAGTAAGTGAGAGAAGTGCTGTGCAGTGCAGCAAAAAGAGGAAAGCAAATGTAACCAAACCCAGAAAAGACTAGATGTCAGGAGAGAGAGAGAGAGAGAGAGGGAGAGAGAGAGACTGACTTTCTCTCTGGCAGTGAGCCAGAACAGGTGACCAGACTTTGACTCAGACTCCGCCCTCCAGAGGCTACAGACAGGGAGGGCTGTCATATCATGAAATGGTGATATGAGCAGGTGAACGGTATGTCATTATCCTCATTTTGCCTTCATGATTGACAATCAACTTTGATGCAAGAATTTCTATACCTGAAAAGACATTTTTAGGGATCTAATTACAGACAGATGTGAAGACCAGCCTCTGAGTTAATGAGACTTTCATAAATCTAAGACCAACTATTGATTCTCCCTGGTCTTCTGAAATGCAGGCGTATAGCCTCTCAGTTACAGAGTGATATCATTATTAGTTCTGCAGGAAAATAGATCACTAGAGAACTAGAGAAATATGAATATGCTTTGGAGTCGCAACCTACAAGTCTGCTCATCATCACCTAAAAGTGAGGTACAGTTTGAGTAGGTGTCTTTTTGTTTGCTGGAGTCAAAAGGGCCACTGACAATTTCACGTGCATACATTTACTTGCTTGCTTGCATTTGCACCATCTTCTCTTCTTTTCTGCAATCTTGCTTGCCAGCCATTGTCCTCACTGACCACACACACTGTGATACATGTACAGTATCTCATTTTCCATTTAATTTTCCAACGCCTTGTGAGTGCATACAGTATGTTTTAATTATTGGGGGATCAGAGGGAGACAGAGCCCCTCCCTGTGTTATTGCATATGAGCTACCAAAGAACCACAGGATATTATTTAATAACTTTAATAACATTCTTAAAGTGCATAGATCAAATGGCGATTCTGAGTAGTGTGTGTGTGTGTGTGTGTGTGTGTGTGTGTGCGTGTGTGTGTGTGTGTGCGCACTTGTGTCAAAACAGGCCGTGAGTAATGCAGCCCGGGGCCCACTCATTCCCTGTGGAACATTTAGGGAAACACACAGACACACACACGCAGACACACACACACACACCCTATGGAGTGACTTTATTCTTCACTTAACCCAAATTCAGTGACAGGGGATATGAACGTTTGGCCTAAAATAAAGACACACATACTCAGTCACACATGCTTGAATCTACACACAACACCCTCACACACAAGCACTTCCACGCATACATGAAGCCCAACTTCATATGTGTGTGTGTGCATGCATGCATAATCAGAAGGAGGTATAGATAATGTATCACTGTCCCCTGAGCAAGGAGCTTCCCATGGTGCAGCCTTCAGTAAACCTTGTTTTATTCAGTGTTTAGTGGAGCGTGGAATTTTCCAAACCTCAGAGAGAAAGCAATTTGAGGTGTGAGATGTGAGAAAACACGGCAGGGAAATTGTAATAATGCTGCACAAAATAAAGACGTGGGCTACAGCCAGCCTGCATTATTTCAGATACGCTCCTGTTTCATGCTGCTGTTACTGCACACGACCCCTCTAGGTTGTGATGCACAGAGCAGCAAATTCAGGCAAAACTAATGGGCAATAATTGGGTTTTTGCACCTGGCAGTTGATTTGGATAAGACTCAAAAGTAGGTTAAAATAACAAATAACCAGTGCACTAAGCATTGTATAAGCCAGAGGGGGAAATGAGTAATTTGTCAAGGTATATTCAGAACTATGCTGCTGTAACACAGTGATTTAAAAAACTTTTTGTCTCATTACCACTAAATAAAAAGATCCTTATGCATCGCCATCTGAAAAGGATAGAATGATAAACTCTAATAGTACCGGTAATAAAAACTGTGTATTGTCATTCAACATAGCTTTTTATTGGTGGATGCCTGTTGGCTAAGTTTATTGTTTAGCAGCATAAAGGCACAGTTGTTCACAAGATTATTATGAAGACGCTAGTAACTAAGATGAGACAGACTGACACCGCACATCTGATTGTTGACTAATGTGGTACCTGGAAAAAAAATCAATATATAAAATATGTATAGAAAGTATGTATATGTAATACATAACGTAATATATAGAATTAAAAGGCTGGCTCAACAGTCATTTTGTCAGATTTGTAAAACTCTGTTTATATGGTTATCATGCATGTCTCTCAATTATTATTGAACACATGTACAACAGCCTAATTATCACTCCCATTAGTAGACTGAAATGTCTGTGTTCACACCTTCTTTTTAAACCTGATTTTACAGCTAATTGCCATCTCCATCATGGGACATAAATCTGGCAACTCTCTAAAGACTCATTACATCGGTACATTGGCAGTTCCACTAACAGTCCTGCCATATCACAGTTACCATTTGCTATATAGCTTGAGCCACAATGGCTTGTGTTGATGGATAGTACATGTGCAAAAATGTGTTTTCTAATTTCAAAATATAGTACAACTTTGGTGATAATATGTCCCTGCTTGTAGAAAAAAAGAATGTTATCACATACATCTTTAAGTGTCACTATTTGAAAATGTTATTGAGTCCTGCTACAAGGGTGTAGTGAAGCTCCGAGTAACATCTCACTCAAATGCCCTCTTTTGCACTGTTCTTCTCTGTAATATTTTACCATATTACACTCAACTGTGTGGTGAATCATTTAGTTTGTGTGCCTCATTTATACATCTGGCTTCTACCGTGCTGTACAATACCCTGTAGTCAGGATCCGCAGGCTGTCTTTGCTATGGTACAGCAGGCTTCAGCAGGCAGAGAGGGAGAAACAGACTATTGAAGCAGAGCAAGAAAGAGGACGAGGAAAGTGAGAGAGAGAGAGAGAGAGAGAGAGGGCTGCATGGAGCCACAGAGGGCCAGCGGTAGACTCATGTATTGTGCAGAAATTGGTGGTAATGGCAGGACATACATCAGCTTGTCACATTCACTGTTCCAACTCACACATGCACACACACAAGCACACACGAGCACACACTTTGAAGTAACTAAATCAGAATTATAAATTGGGTTTCTCTACATGGTTGTGTAATGTCCAGGAACATGCGGCCATTTCACAGGACCAGGAGAGCCCACGTCCAAACACTGTTTCGTTTCTGGTGTTCCTATATTCCAAAATTATAACTTCCTGTCCTATCGCTGAACATTTAATGGTAGCTCTAGAGATTTCCACCTCCTTCTTATATCAAGAAAGTCGATGAAAAAAGGTCCAGTCCCTCACTATATACAGTTATATACATCCATCCCCATGTCTGTTTGTCTATCTATTTAACTATCTAGCCTGTCGACACATACGCACACACACACACACACACACACACACACACACACACACACACACACACACACACACACACACACACACACACACACACACACACACACACAAAGTCAGTAGGGTGTGCTGATCCTCCAGATGGGTGGGATGGCCTTCTCTCCACTGATCACTGCCCACGGCTGTTCTCCTTCTCCCTCTCTCTCCTGCTCTCTCTCTCTGCATCAGCTATCTGTGATTAGAAGCAAGCCTCAGGGGGAAGACACACTCACACACACCCTTCCATACAGTATGAAAGCATTTGGGCACACACACACACACACAGACACATTTGTGCTTACACACTGAATGCACACACACAGTTACAGTACAGACACTGTGGCAACACATAAACACAAGTTAAGTACACAAACACACTAGATCTCGTGCCCTCTCCATTTCTCAGCCTATTAGGCATGCGAATGATCGTTAATTGGAAGATATGTAAATTATTCAGGGTATATAATTAGTGGCTCTACATAATGCATGATGGTGAGTCAATTCAGTCAGCTCTTTGTCCGTGGATGAGTAGATATTGTGTTTTTTATGATGAGACAACACAACAGCATGAGGCAAAGATCAGGCTTGCTGTTGGATGCAATTAACCAAACTGATAATTATCCATGTAAATATGAAATATTCATTGAATGATTAACATTATGAATTAGATATGTTGGTGAAATGAACAGCGTATCAGTTTCAGATCAACACTGAACAGGCCGATCTGTAGCCAGCCTTCATAGAAGAGAAGAGAATAATGCATTTTGTATTGCCTCCAATATAACACTCTTACACAGGGATCAATGGCCTGGAACTGGACTTTTCCAACAGCTTCTGTACACTGAGAACAGGATACATTGTTTTTATGTCCAGGGGAAATCTGCCACAGGACAGGATATAATTTAATGGAAGAGAAATTTATTGTGCAGAAGAAACTGCATCAGACACACTGTAAAAGGCAGAAAGCAACAGAATAGAGCAGAAAACCGTAATGGATTGTTGCTACTAATTTAATTGAAGAAAAAAAAGAAGCAAGACAGATGAAACTTATTTGTGAATTCTATGGATCTGTGTTCCTGGCTGATAGAGACTGTTCCTTTTGTTCATACAATAGAATAGAAAAGACTGAAAGTTCATTCTTTACCTTGGAAACAGTAGACAATCTTAGCACAAGGTCATTCTGGAGCTTTCGATCACATCACACAATCTTCCTCAG
Organism: Macquaria australasica; assembly: GCA_005408345.1. Taxonomy (NCBI): domain Eukaryota; kingdom Metazoa; phylum Chordata; class Actinopteri; order Centrarchiformes; family Percichthyidae; genus Macquaria; species Macquaria australasica. The sequence goes on from SEMN01000287.1 coordinate 430,912, forward strand.
CTGGTTGCCTGGCAACCTCACAGTGACGACAAGACTCATGGAAGTTACATCACCTGGCCAAGAAATAGTCTGGCACATAAAACAAGGTCCACTTACTTGGTGTTTCCGAAGCTTTCAACCACATCTCGTGGTCATCACGAGACCGAAATTCCCTACTTATTCATTTGATACCAACTAAACCATCTCCATGACAACTGAGCCATGCCATCCACTGAGGGAGGTCACAAGATTTGGTTGAAACATTAAGAAACATTGAGAATGATTTTGTCAAGCTAGAATAAAATACGATAGAACTAAATACAGTACAGTACAGTACACACAGTAACAAAGAGATAGGAAGCTAAAACCTTTTAAAGTTCTATGCTCTAACATCATCAGAGAGGGATCTTGCCATGTGTGTCTGCCATAATCCCACACATACACACACACTCAGGCTATGCACCATTCACACTCATACACACACACACACACACACACACACAATGAAATACAAATTTTAATAATTCTGCATAAATGTGACACACACACTCATAAATGGGCATGCATGCTCACATAGATCAGTTCTCTGTGTCTCCCAGACACACAGCCCAGCGGTTAGACGGATGGTGGCTGTCAGTAGCAGGGTCTCTCTGGTTAGAGTTATGGTCTGCAACAGCCTGCACTGGGTCACACACTCAACCTAGAAACAGGACTGCAGCTGGAATAACCCTTTGTCTCCCTGGCTCATTACTATAAGACTGTATCTGTGCGTGTGTTGCTGTTGTGTCTTCACATTAGCCCATTCATCACCTGATAACACCCATTATCCCTGACAGTGGCTGTAGTCACAGTATGGCCGCACAGGCTCCACCAGTCCTTGTTAAAACCCAATTAATAACACGAGGCCTTTGTGCCACCAGGTAACAGGACCTTTAATCAGGAAGTTAATGGGCCGTTATTAAAAACAGCAGCAGGGGAAAATGTCGTTCTCACCTGCTGTGCAGATAGAGAGCCAGAACCTGAAAAACATGTGTTGTGGATGAAAAGCCTTTTCATGTTCTTCTTTTTTTTGAGCCCTTGAAGTCCAAGGTTGAGCAGAAACAGATGATGTGAAGTGGAAAAACTGTTGTATATCATCAGTTTATGACAGATTTTGGTTGGCGAATTAAAGAGGTCAAAGGAAATAGTTGTGATAATAACACAACTTACAGATTATTCACAAATCTGTATATTAAAGGAATACTACACATGTTTGCTTTCTTGAGGGTTAGATGTAAAGACAGATACCACTCATGTCTGTACAGTAAATATAAGGCTACAGCAAGTAGCTGGTTAGCTTAGATACAAAAAACGAAGTCTAAAAACAACACTTAATGGTTTTACTAGGGGCTATGTGGCAGCCTATTTTTCCCCTGGGCAAATACACCCACCCACCCACCCAAAAAAAGACAAAAAAAAAACTTGAAGAGAAAACAAAATATAACGTGTTTATAAGTGAGCTACTGCTAAGCAAAGCGAACCAGCTGCTGGCTTTAGCCTTTTATTTAGCATACATGAGAGTGGTATAAATCTTCTCATTTAACTCTCGGTAAGAAAGCTAATAGGTGTATTTCCCAAAATGTCAAACTATTCTTGGGGGCGTAGAAACCATATAAAGCACATTGTTCACATTACTGTTTTAAATAAGTAGTAAGATTTAATTGATAATAATTTACCATTTACAGCCCTGAGGCGAGCAGGCCTGTCATCTTGCCAGCAGGTAAAATGAACATGACAGGGTCAAGGCTGCTCTCTGGAAGAAATGCCACATTAACATTATTAATCATTCTGAAGATGTCGTGGCTTATGTCTCCCTGTCACTTTGGACTGTCTCTAACTCACTGATGTGTTCCCCTGCTATTGTCTTCTATTCACTCTCACTCTCTCATTTCTTTCTTTCTTTCTTTCTCTCATTCTTAGTTTCTCCCACTCTTTTTCCCTTTCCCATTCTTCTGCCCCTCTTTCTCAGTCGCTCATTTGCATAACCCCCTTTCCACAAACACACACACACGCACACACAGCTTCATCACCCCACCAGGCCTGACTGTTGGACTCTCTCTCTCTCATCTCCCCTCTAGTACAAAGCTATGCTTGTTCATCCTGCCCTTGCTCTCCGCCCCAACACGCTGATCAAAGCTGGGTTTCCTGGTCCTCCATGGCAGCCTTTAAAGCCGTTCCAGCCCTGTTGTTCAAGCCATGAAATATTCACAGTGTGCAAGCACCTGTCCATGTGTGCTGGATGGGTGTGTGTGTGTGTGTGTGTGTGTGTTCACTTAAAGCCACCACATATGGGAATACAGGTGTGCTTGTTTACAGAGAAAGAAGTGGGCCACAAGTAGAGTTTGATATGATGCTTCTTTAACTATCACAATAAAGAAGAACAACTTTATTTTCTAGGGATGTAAGGCCAATCTACAGGGGCCAATTAAGGCATTTTTAACTGTTAATATTGTCGATAAGAAGCCAGATGTATGTCTGAACCAGCCGCTGTCAAAAACACCTCACTGTTCTCCATTAAAACACTGAAATCTATTCCTAACGCGCAACGTTATTGTGTGCAAACTGTGGGGGATGGAGGAATAAATAGCAGAGAGCAATTTCAGTGAATGGTACACAGTGATGGATGAGTCAGAGAATGAAGTGAGCAGAGTTGCTGTGTGTCTGTATCAGCAATAATGTTGCAGGTGAAATGTTTTTTTGTCAGTATTTTGTTCATAGTGGAGATGAGGAGAGGCTGTCAAAACTTTAGTGTCATAACAGCTCCAGACTGACACTCATCTCTTCATGGATATTACACAAACCCCTCTAGGGCACAATAAAACATTTTCTATATATAATAAATTGGATTTGATTTTGATCTTTTTCCCTGGGTCAAGATGCCATCAGTTTAAAGGGCCATTTGAAACTCTTGTTTATGATATGTCGCAAACAATTGACATGTCAGATAGTGGTAAAATGAGTGTGTTTACTGTAATGCCTACATGCATTAATCTGTCTTCCTGCAATGCAAGATTTGTGTAGCTAGTGCAATCAAAACAAATGCAAATCCTGTCCCTGCAGCTTAACATGAGCATGACTGACTTTTCTGAGCTATTTATTTATTATAATTTACCTTTTCTGTTGTTTATACGGTCTAACAACACCTGTAGATGTTGATGAAAATAAGCTTAGCTCAAGACTGCTGCACAGTCTCCTGTGTTTGAGTTTTGGTGCCTGGCTTTCCAAGCATGGGTTAAAAAATTGTAAGATGTTGTGCAAGTGCACTCAGATTTTGACACCTGCCCAAATCACCTAAAGGATTAATCTGTGAATAAACCACTCGCATAAACATGTTTGGCTTGAATCTACTCCGAGTTGCTCTGGAAAAAAAAGGCATCACTTAAATACCTAATGAATAATTGCCATTCTGCTTTGGCTAAATTTCAAAACAATTCACTACAAGTACAGTTAGAAGATTGCGGCGTGACGACGGATAATAAACCGTCCTGGTCCAACAGTCACATTGATCACAGTTACTGTTCAGAGTGCTCGAGCCTGTTGGTGGTTTGTCTCCCCCACTTACCCCTCGCTGTTTCATATGGTCGCCCTTCATTAGTCTGGTTAGGACGTCCATGTGTGTCAGAGGGTCAGTGTGTATGTGTGTGTGTGTGTGTCAGGCCTAGATACACAGAACATCTTGCCGTGTGCGTACATCTATATCTGTCCAGGAAGTATGTGTTTAGAGCACTAAAGCCGTGGCTCACTGGGGCCATCTGGGAAGCTGGCTGTTGTAATTAAATTTGAGGAATGGAGAGAGGAGAGGAAGGAGGGATGTATAAAGGGGAACTGAGGCTGAGGAGAGAAAGGAGAGTAAAAAAGAGGACTCATGGAAGGAACTGGTTCATGTAAGGACAGAAGTGTGCACACACACACACACACACACACTCCAGCTGCAGAGGAATGTTTTGCAGGTTTTCAGTTTCTGCCCACTCTGCCAAAATTAATCCAGCAGATGCTTTCACATGCTGAGGACATTTGTGAGCTCTCTGACAATTTGCACACTTTTTCACGTCGAGAATGAGGAGGCAGCGGCAGGTAATTAGCCGTTACATGAAGGTTTTGAGGGACTCACTAACAGCAAAACAGTGGAAGATTTCAGATCTAGATTCAGATTTAGGAAGTTGGTCAATTGGTACGATTGCCATTGAACAGGAGGCATGAAAATACATTTGAATGAGTGAATGAATGCAGTGACGACAGCTTTTAATCCACCATGTTACTTGCTAGCTGTGTGTGTGTGTGTGTGTGTGTGTGTGTGTGTGTGTGTGTGTGTGTGTGTGTGTGTGTTCTTTTCTCTCACACACACACATACACACATTCAGGGATGCTACACAGTTTTAATAGCAGCTTACAGCCTTCCATTGTGCTTCTGTTGCTCCGCTGCTTGTAATTACACCAATGTTGGGTGCACCTTAAGGCCAATACCATTACATTGTGTCCTGCTCTTTATTTCTGTTAAGTGGTAGAAAGGCTTTTGTTTGTGTGTGAGGCAAGGGAATCTACTTGTGTACTTTACTGGCAGCTCTTCTTTAAGATTCTGCAAGATAATGTCAGACGTTTTATACACTGAAGATCAGTTTGTCAGTTCCTTGTTATTCTTTTATTTATTAAAGACTGAGAACCTGACAAGCTTGACTATAAGTGTCACATCACGCAGCTCAGCCTGTCAGTTGAAATGATTGTAGATTATCACTAGTACGAGGCTACTGTTAGCATAAGCTCCAAGGCTCACTTTTTTCTCTATTATTCTCCTCTACAGTCGTGTGCATAGAGTTTTAAGATATCGGCAGTGTTCTTCAGGCACCATGATTCAGTGGAGTAAAGCCTCTGCAAGCCACCAAGACAAATTCCTTTACCTTCATTGTACACTATAATTAAAAGACTTTGATTCTGATGAATGATGTAAGAATTTCTCTTTGTCTGTTTCCTCAGGTGGCCTCCCTTGGTGTGACCACCTTCACCCTGTGCGCTCTGTGCATCGACCGCTTCCGTGCGGCCACCAACGTCCAGATGTACTACGAGATGATCGAGAACTGCACCTCCACTACAGCTAAGCTAGCCGTCATCTGGATCGGTGCTCTCCTGTTGGCCCTCCCAGAGCTCCTGATCAGACAGCTGGTGGCAGAGGACACAGGAATCCCAGACGAGCCTCCTGTTGAACGCTGCATTATCAGGATATCCACCTCGCTCCCTGACATGCTCTACGTGCTGGGCTTGACCTACGAGGGTGCTCGGTTGTGGTGGTGCTTCGGCTGCTACTTTTGCCTCCCCACCCTCTTCACCATTGGGTGCTCATTGGTGACGGCACGCAAGATCCGGCGCGCAGAGCAGGCCAGCGTGCGCAGCAACAAGAAGCAGATCCGGCTGGAGAGCCAGATGAACTGCACTGTTGTGGCGCTGGCAATCGTCTACGGCGCGTGCGTGGTGCCTGAGAACATCTGCAACATAGTTTCTGCGTACATGGCGGCCGGTGTTCCTGAGCACACCATGTCTGTCCTGCATCTTCTCTCCCAGCTGCTGCTCTTCTGTCGGGCCGCCGTGACGCCGGCGCTGCTGCTTCTCCTGTGTCGCCCGCTGGGCAGGGCCTTCCTGGACTGCTGCTGTTGCTGCTGCTGCTGTAACCATGCACCCTCCTCGGCCACAGCCAGTGACGATAACGAACACGAGTGTACCACCGAGCTGGAGCTGTCACCGTTCAGCACCATCCGGAGGGAGCTGAGTAACTACACACCTGCTGGCTCCAACTGCTAAACTGACATTCCTCATCAGGGATGGAGATTTCACTTGCCTGCTATTAGCCTTTGGCTAGTATTTCTCAGACTCGGCTAGGAGAGATTTGCCTTACCTAGTCTAGTCACATTTTTAAATGGGTGCATGAATAAAGTTGGACACTGAATAATCACATTCAGCCAGTGTCCTACATTCTAAATTTTCATTCCTTACAATAAAACTGTACATTTACAGTAACTGTATAACACTTATTTTCCAGGAAAGCTAACAAAAAGCAAAATCATCTTTTCACTCACGCCCTGGGGTGCTCTTAAAACAGGGTCAGTACACATTTTTAGCAATTCTGCCTGACACCTTTTAAAACGTACAAACCTCCCTGCTGTAGACCTTGTATGCCTAAATATCTCTGGACAGTTGGGATGGATTCTTAACCTGTCTGATGTCTGGTTCCTCACAAGAGGTTTGAATCAGGTTAATGTCTTTAAATTACCTTATTCTGAAGCAGAAAAAACTACTGTGTTTCCCACAGGCCTCATGCTATTAGTGACAGGGAAAGGTCATAATATCATACTGTACAATGTACATATGGAAATGATTGTACAGAATATGTTCTGTTAAAATTACTAAAACAGTTTGTGATGATAAATGTATTTGGACAGCATAAATAAATAAATAAATAAATATTATTTATGTATGGAAAAACTCTGTACTGTATATCTTAAGGGAAAAATAATCAATGCCAATCACCTTCCAAATGTGTCACTGTTGAAATTATTCAATTATAAGTGCAACCTTGTATGATAACGCAAATACAGCATCCAGCTAAACATGTGGGCTGACATTGCCGATAGAAATACAGACCTTAGTTTACAGACAACATCAGCTGTAAATGTACAGTTCATATAATGCTGCACACATGGGAACAAGGCTTATGATAATTAAACTAGCGCAGGGCGTCTCTGCAGTAATGACAGTTTGCAAGAGGAAAACACTGAGAGGAGAGTGGATTGGAGAATCCAAATGTACACAACAACACTTACACTGTATATTGAAAAATATCCAGTTGACTCAAACATAACTGGGCTGGTCTCAGAGATACATAAACACAGACGTGAGTGGAATTAAAAGGTTTCGAATGGACTAATTGAAATCAAATTAGAGTTGAATGGAGTGGAATGGAATGGAATCAAACACTTCAGATTAAATTGAATGGAGTGAATATGAATTGAGTGGAAAGTAATGGAACATAACACGGTGGAATATAATTGAAAGGGACGGACTCGGCGTGGACTGGACTGAATATAAATATCTGCACTACACTGTTGTATCATGTTACGCCTTACACTTTGGGCTGTATATATACTGTACACTTTCTTTGGTGCTCTTATGATGAATGCGCTGTAAACAACAAATCCATCGGTTCGACTTAGGATCGGAAGTAATTGAACTGCGTACTATGTTTTTGGTCAAGAAGACAGATTGCAGTTATCTGTGACTCTAGACTACATGAACAATAGTTGGGTAAAAGAAATCAATGTAGCGTTTCACTGAGCTGCCGTAGACACAGTTTAGAGAGATCAAATGAGATGAATCTTTGAGTATAGATACTGCCTTTGTTAAGGGTGACTGTTGTTTGACGCCTAAACTGCAGCACTTCATTTTACAGTACAGTAATTACTCAGTATTTACTAGGTCACTGAATCCTTTGATGTCAGCTCTTCCTATCATTGTGAAGCATCATTTACCAAGCGTTGGATTATTCATCCACTGACCACCATTCACACATTGTAGAGACTTTGATAGATGCAATAATTAACTAGTATCTACATATTTTTATTATTATGTTGGTACAGAAATATAATTACTGGTAGTTAGTTTGTTATGTAACATAAACAGGGACAGTAATTATCAATCATTTACTAACTAATTACAACATATTATTAAATGATTATTACAAAAAAGTGCCAATACTGCATAATCACATTGTAAATACAACTGCTGGACTGTAAATATAAGGGGAATTATATATTTGTACCAATAATCACTGCAAAGTTGATAGTAAATACAAAGTAGCTGTATAATTTTTGTACGAGTTATTTATTTACAATTTCTGAACTGTAAAACAAAGTGCTACAACAAGTGTGTAAATTAACTTGAAGGCAAGACCACAATTGCCCATTCCCCAAACCCCTCCCCCAAACCGTGATTGTCCAATCAAAGCTTAGCAGCCGTAACTAGGCAGGTCTGTCAAGCTTTGGATTGCTCTTCATTCCGAAGAGTGATAGTCTGCATTTAAACAGTTTGGAGGGTGTTTTGTAGCCTTCCAAAACCAAAAAAACACAAGATCACACCTGTAAGGAATGGATTAACCTGTGTGTTTATCTTCCCTAACATATGGTGGAATTGTTAGCATTGCTGTCAGAGTTTAGAGTAATGTTAGCAGCCGAGTCCTGCCCTTTGGATATTGGATTTGGGAAGTTTACAAGTCAGCCGGAGACAGCGTTTTCAACCAATGCACGCTGCTAATGTTAGCTCAGCTAGCTAAATAAAATCTTCCAGCGACAGTTGTTATTTTAGCCGGCAAAATCGACAGACGCCAGCAAGAAATGAGAGGCAGCTTTTGCCTACTTCTGTCTGAAATGAAGGTCCCATTGTGTCAATAATTACCAAGAATTCTGAGTGGGGAATCTGCCACTGTTATCATTGTAAACTGCATATGTGCAATGAGAGAACAAAAGCTTGAGAGGTGTAGCAAGAGTAAGGGGGTGGGACTTTACGGACAGTCAATTTTACAGCGTAAAAATCAAGTCCTGCTTCTTGACCACTAATACCCTTTGCAGTTTCATCACTTGAGTTTTTAAGGAGAACCAATTAAATGTTTTTCACAGTGCATAAATTTACAAGTGTATTGTACTGTAAATCTGTTTTCTTAATCCTACCAGTCAGACCTAGGTCAAAACAAGGTTCAAACCACTATCACAACTTATTACAATGCAGGTAATTGAAGTTATACTGAAAATTGAACAGCCCAAACAATTGGAACATATTTATGTTGTTTGTTAAACTTAAAAAATTAAATTTCTTTAAATATTTATAACTAAGATTAATGGCGGTGAACTCTGTGTTGACCCAGGTGTGATGTTCATTGGGATACTGTATATTGCGATGAATCTTTTGCATATGATTCTGCACTGCCAAACACCTTCTCTCTGTCTGTCTCTTGTGCTCTTGTGGTAGTAGCACACTATCTCTGGGTGTCTCTCTTAGCATGGAGGTCAGTTTGTCCTCAGTCCCATCGATACAGGAAGAAGACTATTACTACAGAACATAAATCACAAAAGGTTTGACAGCACCCAAGGCCTGTCATACTCAAAATATACGCATTCACTATAGTGAGAAACTGTGGATAAAGAGTGTTTTTTTTCCTGTCATGGTTGGAGGCAGCAAGCCTTTGGCTGTAATGAACTCCAGTTTATGAGCTCCAAGAGATCCAGGTGGATGTAGCCTCTTGTTGGCGGTGCCTGCAGTTCTTCGAGTTAATAGAGGAAATGGGCAGGAATTTAGCAGCACTGCAACACAATGCCCTGCAGCCTGTTTGACAACTCTTTTTATTACCACCACTATCAGGGTATTGTGGGCCAATGTGTAAACCTGTCCAGAGAGTTTATATGCCTTTGCACCAGCCCAATTTCTACCATTAAACCACGTCAAGAACTTGGGAATGTTTTTTTTCTTGTATTTTGTTCAGTGAGCTTAACTCTGGATTCCCTGCCTGGTTTTTGATGCGACATCAGTATAAACTGACCTCCTGAATCTGATTATCTTTTTCTGCATATTTCTGGGAGTATAGCTCATTCTAAATGGCTCCGTGTGTAGTAACGTGGTTCAAACTATTGATGAAGTGATTCTTGTAAATCAGTCAGTGAGACGTTTATTCTGAATTTTGTGAGTACCCTCTTCACTCTGAGCAAATTGTGTCTGTATTTGATACCTGAAAATGTAAGCACACAACCACTATTGTCTCTAAGTCTAGTCACTGGTTTCTAAATAGCTTTTTATATAGCCAAAAAAACTGTCCCTTTGTTTATCAAAGAACTTTATCTTGAAAACTGTATATTAAAATCCTAAATGTACTATTACTGTTGTGTTGATATATTGTGTGTTTTAAGGTCATCTATCTTTGTGAGATCTCTGCAAAACTATTTCTGTGATGAGAGTGTACCAAAGGAAATTGATTGTTAGAGTGCCATCATCTTTAATCTTTTATTGTTTCACTTGACTAAAACAGAACTCTTTATAATCCGGAAATCTCCTCCAGCATATTCAAAGCAAAGAATTAATCCAGCTTCTTGCCTCCATGCCAAAGGGTTGTTGCCATGGATATCACTGATGTTACAGGGGTACTGCAGCAAATTAATATTGCTATTCCATAAAGTTGGGAGACTTGGGAGAGACAGATTTAAAAAATGTATTTAGCAGAGGCTGAGAGATCCTGGCTTTTAGTCTCTATAATGGGTCAACATCCAAAAATTTGGGATCCTACAATTCCCATAATACAACTCAGCTGCAGTATGAGAATTGTTAGCTGCTCCAGAACTACAGAAGACATTATACAACTGTTCCCATGACAGGTAAACTGACCATACTGTATGTGTAAAATAAGTAGGGTGCCCCTTTAAGTATATATTTTGACATACCAACAAAAAAAAATGCACAACTCAGTTTCATTCATTCAGAACATTAATTATTAAAGGAAGATTAATTGAGTCTGGTGTTTGACTGATCAGAGTGTGAAAAAGAAATTCCAGGTCTGCAGAGGTGCCAAAAAAAGAGAATAGATGTACACGTAACACACCAAATTTTAAAGTCTCCATCTACTCAAAAATGTGTTTGGCTTATTATATATTCACTTGGATGTTTGCACTTACATCATTCTGCACAGAGAAACTCAGAGTTTGACATTAGAAGGCTGTTTTAAAATTCATCTACTGAAGGGGGAAAGTTTCCCTGTTAAAGACATGCATGCACAAGCATTACAGTTTTGACATCACAACTAGTTTGGAGCCAATCGTGGTCCAGTATGCAACTTTAACAAGTCTGATGTAGAAACTTGAACCCTCCAGTGCACATACAGTAAACTTTTTAAATTTTGAATTGGGCAAGGATGAAAGAGCTACGTTGTGCATCAGTGTAGAGACAAGTCTGCAACTTCATCTGTCATGACAAAGAAGGACTAGAAACAATGGACTTAATGTCATTAAGTGTGGGGTCAAATATGTAAAGCAGACTGTGATAATTCTATAATGTATGAAAGAGGTGTGCAGTTTCACAGTGCAATAAGTGCACAAGCTTAACTACAGAAATGAAAGTGAAATTTTCTTTTGAAACATGGAGAAAAAACACTCGAAACTCTGTTCCTCCCTGGGAATAAGTCTCAATGTGTGTCCTCATGTCCTGATTTCCTTAAGATCCTCCTGTGTCTTAATTTTTCTTCCTCTTCACATAACAGAGGACCCTTTAAAATATTCATCAGTGATGTATCACTGTGCTCTGTTCTCCCAACACATCCTACACACACCCCCCCTCTCTCTCTCCTCTTTTCTTTGTCTGTTGCATCCAAAGTGTTATACAACGATGACGATAGCGGCCGACGTCCTGGGTCTGTGTTTGCGATAAGGACGCAGAGCAGAACTGTTTACACCTCCTGTAACAGAATTAGCTGTCATGTTGGAACACTGAGCAGATGCCAGAAAGCTTCCGCAACCCCCAAATACGTCTTGCTCGGTCCCCCAGAGGACGCCGCTGACTCCCACTGTTGTAAGGACATGGTCTCTTTCATTTTCTCTCTATTTTCTTCCTCTGTCTCATGTCAAGACAGAAAGTGAGAGTAGGAGAGACAAGAGGGGGTGAGAAAGAAACAGACCACAAGGAAAAAGGAGTATGTCTTGTCTCTAAAAACAGCACTTTTGTGTTGCGACTTTAAATGACATTCAGAAGGAAGACAGCAGAGAAAAAGTATCATTCACCTTTACAGATCTGAGTAAAATATTTTTAAACACAGATTCAAACATGTTCTACTTGAAGTTGAACTTGGTTTATCTTCTTTAACGCCGTGAGAGCTCCAATTGGGCACACACAAATGATTAAAAGGACACATCAAGCACTTGTTTCATTATTTTAAGAGTCTGAAATGCATTTGGGAAGTCTTATTTTTAGTCCATTATTGTCAAATCAACTGCTCATTTTGCACTTTGAATCAAATCCACCAACTGTCTGTCATTTATCTCTCAGAGAGAAAACGAGAAAGCCCAATTATGAAACGTCTGAAGAAAAATGAGGAATTATTCACTTTGAAATGCAACACAATTCAGTCTTTTATCTGTTCTTTTCCCCATCTCCTCCCTCCAGTCACAGAAGAAGCACTGCATGTGTGTGTGTGTGTGTGTGTGTGTGTGTGTGTGTGTCGCAGGGCATCTCGCCCCCAAAAAAGCTGACAGGCGATGTGTCACTCATCTTCATAATTTCCCCAAAACAGTTGGCCTCCTGCCAGTGCACTCACTCATGCTCAATCAGCCTCAATCAGCGACATACTTGCTAAAGTGTCTGCATGCAGCCCTGACTGTGTGTGTGTGTGTGTGTGTGTGTGTGTGTGTGTGTGTGTGTGTGTGTGTGTGTGTGTGTCTGGCTGTTTATCTGTCTTTTTTGTTGTTTCATTATGTGATTGTCTTCAAAAGCCTTTTTTTCCCCCAAATTCAGCTTCCTATTGTAGCAAAGTCTTTTCATAATCAAACACTAAGAAGTTGTGATCCACATTTTTCACTTTCACTTTTTAATCTCTTTCATTGTCCTTTTTTCAGGCTGTAAAGGACCAATTCTAGTCCTTGATTATGGTAATACAACAGTGTACAGCAGTATGGTTGCATTGCTCACATTACTGGGACAGCTGTGTCACATTATATATATAAATGTTTGATGGACATCTGGTTTCTATGACAGACAAAAAGCTTCCAGGAAACGAGAAGTAGACAAACAATTTATAGATAATGGAAAATAAAGTTTCCCTTTTTGTTTGTTGGTTTCTGTCTTTTTTTTGCCAGTAAATATATATAAATCATTGATTTCTTCCCCACTTTCAAATTAGATTAAGGAATGAAATGAGTCAGTAGATAAGGTTTCAGTAAGATGTCAGAATTTAAGTATTATCAGCATCAGCTGCTGCCGTGCAAAAAGGGGATAAAGAACGGATAGGGTTACATTTGTGGCAGGTGACTGTATCTGACCACTTTTCTTCCAGTAAGCAAAACACATTTTGGCTGTGGATGACATCAGAAATCATCTGATCTGAGTATTCAACCCATCAAGATAAACCGTTTCTTAAAATTATTGTTGTTGTTGCAGTCGTCCAATTTTTACCACAGATGGCTAGCAGAGGAGATCGCGCTGTTTTTTTTTTAAGACATTCAAATTTTTATGAAGAAGAAGAAAGTAAGCAGTGTGATCCTGGAGTTCAATATCTATGTTATAGTATTATCTGCTTTTCAGCATATCAGAAGAGGATAAACTGTGGCTGGTGCTATGGGAAAATAGACTGAGTATAGAGGAAAGATGGCTACACTGTTGCTGACAACATGTATTTATCTACCCAGGTTTCTGAGTACGTATAGTATTTTTTGTTGTACACAACATCAAAACACATCTGAAGTCCCACTGAACATAACTGTATAGCTTGTGTAATCTGGTATGTATGTGTTGTTGGACTTCCAATCCATAAAGGGAAAAGCACATAAAGACTATTTTGAGATTGCTGTTTAGAGATTTTTCTTCTCGCTGCAGGTTTTAGTGTTTGTTCAGACACACTCCCACCTTTCTGTTTCTCAAAGTGTAACTGGGCATTCATTAAAAACCAGAAGTCCCAGCCAAGCAATCTGGCCGGGCTAAGGTTTTTTCTGGCTGTGCTTTATGAATGGTTGCTAGGTAACCAGAGAGTTAAGTTACCATCTTTCCAACTTCCTCCTATTTTCCCTTTTCTGTTGTGTATCTTGCATTGAGAAAGACCAGTAATTCAGGAGCCATGCACAGTAACCAATGTATGAAAGTAACGCAAGCTACTCTGAGGAATTGTTTCAGTGATGTGGTATTATAGTATTAAAGCTGCACTAATCAATATTTTATATATTAACAATAGAATGAGTGAATGTGTTAAAGGGGTCTCTCGTAGTGACAAATCCACAGAGAACCCAATTGATATGAGTAGTGATGAATAGTGATATGAGTTTTTAAAGTTTGGGCATGTAGCATGCAACCTGTTGATTAATAATGAAACAAGAAAATCACTACATTTTGAGGTTTTGCATGTCTTGAATGTATTAGTAAATTTTAACTTGACTTGAAGATGTATATGGATTTAAATTTGTTGAACATAATACTGATAACAGAAATTCAAAAACATTATATATACTATATATATAAAACTAAATTCAAATTGTATCTTGCTGCTCATCCTACTGATCTGTTTGCAGAAATACTGGTGGCAATTGAGAAGTCAGCAGTTAGAAAGAAAGCCAACTTTGCCGTGTAGCAAGACTACATCATGGCAGCCTCTTACTTTCATGTCAACCACACACACACACACACACAAACACAGCAAAGTACTTGCAGGCATACATGCATGCAAAGACAAGCAGAAAGAAAGATGCAATCATGTAGACAGTCAAGCAGTAGCAGGCTCACATGCACACACACACACACACACACGAACAAACAAACAAACAATATTACATTTTAATATTTACTAAGACTTTGAGATTGTGTTATATTGCAAAGATATATTGAGATTGTCCATTGGGAACTGCTCAACAGTATCCCTCCCTCTCATTTCTCTCTCTCATCCTCCCTCTCCATCTCTTTCTATACCTTTCTGTCTCCTGCCTCTCCATCCATTCAGTTCTCCTCCTCTCTGAGCTCTAGCCTGCCCTCTCATACATTTTAATGGCAGCAGTTTGATCCGGCTGGTCAAAAATACATTCAAATGCATCCGCTCGTGTTGAATAAATACATAATTTAGCAACACAAGTCAACTACTGTTTGGCGTTGTGGAAAAGACAAGATAAATATTTCACTTTCTGAAGAGTGGGTAGAATGGGATTTAGTCAGAGATGATATGCTGAGCTGTGTGTGGCCGCCAATTCTAAAAAGTGTTTCTATTAGAATCTTTATATGTGAACCACTGTTGCATGACTGTTCATCCCAGGCCTCATGCATACAATTTTACCTAGCAGGCGCAAAAAAAAATTGTTTTGAAACAAAATAACACCAAGCATATGGTGGATGAAATTGATGGTATTCAGTTAGTAACTGCACCACCAAGATGTCTGAAAATGCATGTATCAAACTGAGGAACAGCAGTACATTAAAATAATGTTCCAAGCAAATTGTAATACATTTTGTTAGAGTTCTGTCCATCCATCCATCTATCCATCCATTTTCTAACTGCTTCTTGGGATCAAGCTAAGCCAGTTAGCCCAGATGTCCTTCGTCTTTCCCCCGGTGAGGTCTTCCAGCTCCTCCTTGGGGATCCCAAGGCATTCTCAGGCCAGAAATATATAATTCCTGGAGTGTGTTCAGGCACTGCCCTCCTCTATGTTGTATGTGAGTGGAATACCTCCACAGGGGAGGCCTCCTGATAAGATACCCGAACCATCTCAAAAGGCTCTTTTCAAAGCCGAAGAGAAGTTCTTCTGCTCCAAGTTCCTTCAAGATATCTAACCTCCTCACCTTTACCTAAAGATGGGCCCAGACACGTGTGAAGGAAGCTTATTTCAGCTGTTTGTATAATATAATCTCTGTCAGTCGGTCTATCACTTTGGCCACTCAGCTCTCTCTACACCCCAACAGTCCCGTACCACACCCACATAACTGCACACGCTGCACCAATCCACCTGCCTATGTCAAATTCCAACGTCTCCTCATTCAAGGATAAGACCCAAAGACATCTGACCTCTTTCACTTCACTTTGTTAGGAGTGACAACGTAATGCAGAGAACACCATCATGTTGTTTTGACATTCTTTTTCTAAAGTCTCCACATGCCAGGTTATTATAACTCTGCTCTGTAGAAAAGCACTGTTGAGTTAATTAGTTTTATGTACACATGATGTGTGCTTGTCAGGTCTATTAAACACTACATTTTCCACATGTATACTGCATAATTGCCATTTTTCCTATAACGTACAACATCTCACATTGCAAAAGAGGGAAAACATTCAGTTCCACACTAGCAGCACATTAATTCTCAATCCATAAAACATTTCATGCAAAACAAGCATTTAAGACACCTTGAAAACCTTCATTCTTTAGTGTGCAGTGCAGCAACACCCTTACACAGATGAGCACATGCACAAAGATGAGTTAGGTCACACACACACTTGCTGTTGATCATGTTTATGTATAAGAGAGAATCAGTCGAGATGTGACTCAGTGGGTCGAAACCTCATCTCCTGCTCATTTCCAGTCTCTGTGAGTCGACATGTCAGTTGGATGTAAGCTAACACGGGTGAGAGTGAGGCCAAGCTGTGTCACTCTGTGCGCAGTGTGTCTTTTGATTGTCTCCATTGTTCAACTAAAGACAATCTTCCTGTCCCTTCAATCTGGTCCTGAACTGAAAAATGCACTTCAAAGAGTAATATTAGCACCAGCTGAAAAGCCTAAAGAGAAAATGTACAACAGAAGCCTGTGGTACAGTGATCAAATAGTATAGATGGGTCATAATCACCATACCTTTGTGTGCACAGCTACCTACTTTCCAGGGGCACCTGATTACGCTTGTTGCTATGGATACCATTCAACACCGTAACCACCACATCTCATGACAATTAAGGATATATTCAAGTTACCTCGACTCGACGAATTAGGTTGCATCCCAATTCAGTATCTTTAGTGCCAGTGCATGGTGCTTTCAGTGACTCTCATGAGGTACAGGTATAAAATCAAACAAAATAGCTGTTAGATTATTTCTTCCTTCATGTTTGATATGTGTACAGATGCCAAGCTCTGCTCTTAATGAAAATGTCCATTCAATCCATATTGTTTCTTGAGCTAGGTGACATTTTTCAAGGATTCAAAGGTTTATTTGTCACATACACAAGTAATATGTGTAGTATAATGCAATGTATGCAAAAAGTAAGATGTAGCCTACATATGTCACAAGTGCAAACATGCCGTGTGACGGGCAGTGCAAAGGTTTGCTGAAAACAATGTGCTAGACCAGGCCAATATACAGAGGTCAGAGGACAGATTTCACCATCCTGACGGCCTGAGGAAAGAAGCTTTTTCTTAGTCTGTCTGTGAGCGTACAGAACGGCCAAGTGAGACACTCTCTGTAGGGCTCAACGGTCCTGAGCAGAGCAGTTCCCATACTAGTTGGTGATGCCCCCTCTTAGGATGTTTTGCACAGCACTAGAGTAAAAGGTCTTTAGGACCCCCAGAGAGACTCTGAAGTTCTTAAGCTGTCTGAGGTGGTAAAGGTGTTCCCTTACCTTCCTTGCCAAGATGTCTGTGTGTGTAGACCATGTCAGATTCGTGGTGATGTGTGTAGTTCCTCTGCTGCTCCTTCCCAACATGCACAACCAGCTCCTTGGTTTTGCTGACATTCAGTAAGATGTTGTTGGACCCCTACCTATTCCAGGTAGGCCTTCCTATCATTGTTGGTGATCCAGCCTATCACTAACTTGACGATGGAGTTGGGGGCTCTCTGCACACCTGAATGAGTGACAGGTGGGTCAGCGTGCAGAAGAACTTAAGTAAGAAAGCACCTGCATACTGTCTTGCTTACTGCTCGTAAGAGCATCAAGAGCATACTTGATGACCACCAGTGTATTCCCAATGAAGGTAGTTTAGACCACAACACTGAATAAAATAATTATGAAATAACCCAGTACACAGCAAGACAGTGTACAGGTTAGAAAGAGGTTAAAAGCATTAATTTGCATACTTTGACACTGGCCCTCTTCAGGGAGCACAATGCTGTAAACTACCAAATGAATTTAAATTGAATTGAACTGGTTGAAAACACAGGTAGCTGCATTGTTAATATTTTCTTTTTGACTGAAATGTATTCAATGAGTTCCATGATCCTCTGAGCCTTCTTAAATATTCAAAAAAGTGTCAATGTGACTATAATATTGCTCAATATTTTTCTCATACCACAAAAACCTGTTACTTACAGATACCACTTTTTGCTCGATGACAGAATTCGTGAACCTTTGGGAAAGGAGTGGGCTATTGTAGCTTTTGTTTGCCTTGTCATTCATTTCTAGGTCACTGGGAGAACTGAATGCTTGGCTGAGCTTGAGACGTGCTCAATGAAGGATCTCCACATCACCATTCCCATGTGTGTATGTGTGTGTGTGGATGTATATTTGCATTTGTGTGTGCAGTGAAGCAAAGGAGCTTCACTCCAAACCCATAGGGCACACACACTCACACATAAATCTCTCTGATACACATTTGACTCGTCAGTTTTCATGTCTCAAGCTTAACACACACACCCACACACACTGCCCATCAGCCTTTGGTGCAATAAAAAGTGGTCTTTCTTTACCTGCTGTCTCTTTCCATCTCAGAGCTTTGAGCTGCTACTTTGTTAAAGCACTGAGGCTGACGGGGATCCGTTTCACTTCAAAGGTCTTTTCTCTCCTCCTTCAGGGCCAAGGCTGAACTGCAGGTCAGCACATCCAGGAGAAAGGGTATGTTGGACGGTGACTGAAAGAATCACGGTAAAAAGAAATATAAAGATCTACTGGCTTCTACACTGCACATGGGAGAAGTTTGCCTTCAAGGCTTTCTGCCAGGTGACGTATAAAGAGCGACAAAGTCCATGTAGCCAGGAGGTCGGGGTGGATGAATGGGTCAACACTAGACTTTCACCCAGGAGACCACTGTTTGTATCCTATGTGAAACTTAACCTGTTATTTTTTTCTAAAGTAGTTTTGGTGCCTAAACCTAACCAAGAAAGGCTTTCTGGCAGTACTATGGTCGCAGTTTGGCTATGACATGCTCCAGTCAGTAGTGCACCAGTTTACACGTCTCCTGGCATCACAAGAATATGCCCAAAAGCTGCAGTATCATTATAGTTTATATTTCCTCTCACAAAAAGTGAGGAGAATTCAAATTTAAGTTTAATTTTCAAATTAAGTTTGACTTTTAATCTTTATTAATTCAATCATTCATTATTGCATTCTTTGTCTGTTCAGTTTCATAAATTATGTATACAGTAGATTGTATTGCCTTTACTAATGTGAATCCTAAAATCTTATTTTCTTGAAGCAAGAAAAGTACTTAAGAGTTTACAACAAGTAAGCACACAATTTTACTCATATGCATTATTTATATAAAGAACATTTGCCTACTTCAGTTTAAGATGTTTAAACATGTCTCAGTCCTCCAGCAAGGCACAATGCCACATTTAAATTCTGGCTGCAAATGATGGAAGGCCAATAAGCAAGTTAAATATGCAACCCTTCAGCAGACAATAATGGCTTGGCTCACACTACAGACACTATGAGATATTTGAATTTCTACTCAGACAAGATTTGATGGATTCTTATGATGGAGTTTCAAAAAAGCGGGAGCCTCAGCCCAAAATGAGATATCTACTGAATAACAAGAACACTTCTTCAATCTGATTGATAGAACAAACCAAAACAGACAATGGGAAAACATCTCAAATCATCATTTGAAGAAAAAAGTGACTAGTATGTTTATGTTTCAGGCTTACTATTTTTGCTTTCACACCCAGAAAATCTGGGTTACACCAGGATTTTTGTGAAAGAAGCAGGGTGGCTTGAACTGATTTTAACCTTCATTTTATATCTTTGCAAAAAGAAATAGCATTTACTGCTGCCAGAACACAATGATCACAGCAATTTACATTAAATAAGGTCCTCTTGTGGCAAGCACATCTCAGAAAATGCTTCCAGTTATAGAAAGAGAAGGGAAAAATGGGGAGAAAATGCAAATGAGCTGCTGATTATGTACCAGAGTTGCTCAAAGTAAGTAAAAATATATAAGTGGCTGAACTAAAGAGGGTTTTGTTGCTGAGTTTCTGAATGTCAGTTTGGTTTTTGTTGTGGTCATTTTATATGTTATACTGATAAAATAATGAGCCTGACTCACAAAATGTTGACCACTTCTTTGCGACTGGGCCCTTTGCAGTTTAATGATAAAAAACAATGACATGAATTTGACCCCATTCAAATGATGGCAAGTAAGGACAATTTTGTACAAGCAGAACTAAAATAAACTACCTTGAAACCCTCATTCCTTCAGCAGATTATCCTTGTTTAGCTCAGAGGGTAGGCACTATGAGAGCTTTGTCTGGTTTAGCTCCAATTAGGCTGCCCCTATTTGAGATTAAGAGATCAGAGGAGAAACTCCCCCAATATCCCCAGGTTTTATGTCAAAGGCTCACTAGGTTGTGAACGAAGCCTCTCAAGACAAAAGGGAAAGATTCTGGAAAGCCTCTTAGAGGTAAGTGACAGTCAAGTTTTGTTCTGACTGTAGGAACCCTGAATCAACAAATTGTGGTCTCAATATACCTGTCACACTGAGGAAATGGCAAAACACAAGGCCGCTGCCTTCAATAGCAGCATTTATGAGTTACACCTGTGCTTTCTTTCCCTTCTATGACAACTCCCAGTGCTGTGAAACAGGCCTTTTGGCAGCATGGCTCCACCTGATGAGTCGACAGCACGCCACCTGCCACCGTTGGATAATCTAATTACTTACGAGCCGGTAACCACTTCATCTTGAAGATAAAACTGATTACTGTAATCAGCTAGAATCTTTAGCTAGAACAACATCAGTGGACAAGAAGAATAGTTGCACTCTCTGCTATGTGCTAGTCGAAATCACATGTCAGTACAGCGCAGTGAGCTACAGTATCAGGTCAGCAAAAAGACCAAAATTACTCCAAACAGCTTGTATAGCAAAATTTGTCTAAAAGCCAATGACTGCAGTGTGGCTCCAAATGTTCAGATTTTACCTTATTATCTCTACATTAAACTACAACACACCAACAGTCACATTAGCAGCTAGCAGATGCTGCCTTCCAATACTGTCAGACAGCTTCTTTTTTTTTTTTTTTTTGCTTCACCATTAGAAGAGATTCCCTGGGGAAATCAATGAATGCAATAACCATGATCAAAGATAAATAACATGCACTGTGTTGAGGATCATATAGAGTGGGTGGGAGGGATGCTGCATTAAAATGGCAAGTGTTGTCCACCCTTTCAGTCACTGCCACTAGCATCTGGTTAAGATCAGCATATCAGTAACACTGACATTATCCATACTGCAGCACCACTTGCTTGCATAGAATAAAAAGCTCAGCAGTTGGAGATGAAAAAAAAACAGATATAAAGATATACAGACAGCTTTGTCATTGCCTGTCATTTGAGTATTTTTCAGAGTCTGGAAATCAGTACTGATGTTTTCTCCTGCCCAGCTTTTTTCTGGCTCACTATATGTTTGGTTACTCTCTGCAGCATCCAGTGTGTCTTAACTGCATAGCTGGCAAGGAGGGAAAAACCACAGGCATGCGCAATAAAGTAGACATGCATGCATGAAAGCACATTGAGATTACAAAGCACAATGCACACAGACACACACACACACACACACACACACACACACACACACACACACACAGGCAGCAAGGCACACACATACACACACACACACACACACACACACACACACACACAAGCACCAAGAGTCCCAGAAGTTACAATTACACTGTCAGACTACACATACTCATCTCTGTAAGATAATTACTTTACTCACCACAGCCATCTTAGCCTTTGAGCTTTAATATAAAACTTCACACTGCGACAAACTACTGTATTTATTGTTTAAGGCATCCCAGCTCAGTCATATAGAGAGCTATATATGGGAGGCTTAAAATTATGCTCAGTCTGTGCAATCATACTGTGTTTCAAACTGATAAATCAACTTAATGTTCTCATATGGTGGGAATTTATCATCCCCGAAGAGATGAATGCATAGCATTCTGCTGTTCTATCACTTTTGAATCAATACAGTGTAATTGTCATTTTACAGAAAAAAATCATTTCTGCTGTTTTGACTACAGCTGTTGAAGAATCATCCTTTAGCTTTGTCCTTAAAGTTAATAAAACAATAATGTAGGTTCAGAAAGTCTCACCATGTTTTATTATTATTATTATCATTATTACACAAGGACAAAAAGACAAAGATACACATGCACATAAACAGAATAACAATACCTACAGCTGACACACAGGATATAAGTCTACAGGAATGCTATCGGCTCCTGGACTCCTACCTTTCTCAAAAGAGCTGATGGCTTGATATAACTCCTCTTCTGTAATAAGTCCCTCACAAGATTTGTTTTCTCTGTTAACTTTATATTTATTGTTCTTATTATTTTGAAAATTGGAGCTAATGTGATAAAGACTCTGAAATGAATATCACTTTGAAAAGTATTTGTATTGTTCCAGCAAAATGTCCTTTGTTTTGTTTTGTTATTTCCTATTATGGATTTCGGAACATTTTACTTTACGGTATTTGTTAAAAAAAACACATTCTTCTCTATCCAATCTATTCTGTTTGTCAAACATGTTATGTTAGCTTTCTCTGCATGTAATCTTTCTAACTCTCTTTCCTTGTGTTCAAGATTGTCCGGTAAAGATTGTGTCCCCAGTATTTGTTTATTTGAAAAAGGGATGTATGTACTTTTATGTGGAGCCCAGGAAGAATAGCTGTTGCTGTTTACTGGAGCAAAGTTTGTTGTGGTTTATATGCTGCAGAATTCTTGAGAGGCCTCTGAATGGGTTGATTACATCTTTAGTGCATTGTGCCCTTAAATGAATCAAATTCGATGCACTTGAGGAATTTAAGGACTGCTGTGAAAGCAATATGTGACATTGTATGAGTCTTTAAGGGCTTGTAAGATCTGTAGCATATTTAATTGCTTGTGTAGTGAATACAGCACCTGGTGATACGTTCATTGCTGTTCCTGGTCTGTTTTGAGAATTAGATTCCTCAGAGTCTAACATGGTTACATAAAGACTAAAAGAAAAAAAAACTAATAAGAAAAAGGCTGCTTTGGATGGTAGGTGTTACTGCAAGAAGAAGTAGTAGAGAACTCTTCTTTTAATAGACACTATAACTCACTGCAAAACAACATGGGAGTTATTTCTCATTTGTTTTGATTGCTGAGTTGAGTCAAATAACCAGGCTGGTCTGATCTTGTCTGATAAGGGCAGTTCAGAGCAAATAACTAGTCCACCAAAATAATAGGATGTGTAGTTGAGAAATGAAAGAGGTGCTTGTGTGTCAAGCTGACATTTTGTCTGGAAGCTTTGTTTCAAATGTGTGGGCAGTGTAGACCTCATACAAAAAGACAACAAAATAGACTCTTCAGCTAGAATAGAATAAAGAAACTGCAGATGTGATTGCAAAATCATGTTTAGTATGTTTTACTGCAAGTGTGTGTTCCTTAAAACAAGAAATGAACCGTAAAACTAGTACAGATTTGGTGTGTTTTCAGATGGCTGGCATTGCAAACATCAATAGTTTCTCAATTCCTCAAAACAGGAAGTAAGAGGAGTGGAATAAAATGGATGGAATAAAACCCAAAAACACAAACCCAGTCACTAGATGTAACGTTGATATTGGACCATTCTGCAAAACTTTTGTTTTCAAAGGTAAGGCAACTAAAATTAGAGAAAGAGGGAGGCACTGGCAGACAAACTAAGGTTAGGATATGGTTATGGTTAGGTGACTAAAACACCTGGGTTGAAGAAAGGTCATGGTTATGGCTAAAAATAGTTGACATTGATTTTGGTCTGAGATAAGACACAGACTCCAGACTCTAGACTCTGGCCTTACAGTCAGATAGCTACGTGTCCATCCACCACCAATTTCTAGGGCGTTGATGCACAGCCTGCAAACAATCTAATGACAGTGGTTGCATGCAACAGTGTAAGTGTTTACTAAAGGTGGCACATTTATTTCTTCTACAGCACACTGGTGACCAAGTTTGGCACATGAGACACAATCAAACCTGTTTGAAAAGAATGTTGTTCAGCTCAAGGAGGCAGCGTCA
Source organism: Macquaria australasica (assembly GCA_005408345.1). Taxonomy (NCBI): domain Eukaryota; kingdom Metazoa; phylum Chordata; class Actinopteri; order Centrarchiformes; family Percichthyidae; genus Macquaria; species Macquaria australasica. The sequence continues at coordinate 454,843 of SEMN01000287.1, forward strand.
GCCGCAGTCTTGAGTGTTTTCACACAGCAGGATATCTGCACTAACCACTGTGCCGCCATAGTGAAGACTTATGTTAACCTATTCTGTTGGATGTGTTACTGGCAACAGTTTTGAACATTACGAATTTTTGGCCTGACAAGTTTTCAATGTATTTATTAGGGACAGTATCAATGTACAGAATATGGTATGGTAAAATGATAAATGTGTTATTTGAATTAATTTCATAACTTTTCCCAAATGTCTTCTTTTATTGATTCCACTAGTTTTATTTGATTGGCTGAAGAGCTGATCAATGGAAACTCTGCTGCACACACACACACACACACACACACACACACATACCTGCTCCTTTTCCAGCTCAGTTGTCCCTGCCTGCGGTGACAGAGGGGATTAGGGGAGTGTGTGCAATGCTGGCTTTCATAAACTCACACACACATGCACACGCACACACACACACACCAGTGGATTCTCACTGTGCTCCTCTCTTGCTGCACTGAGATGGGCTCTGTGTACGGACAGTCTAGATGATTGAGAAGGTGTGTGTGTTTACCAATGCTTTTCTTTTCTTCTATCTCTGTTACCTTCATTAGATTATATGATATACACCAGCACATGTAACTTTCATGACACTCATGTGACAGATTACAGATTGACTGATAGATATTTGTGTGTGTGGGACGGCCACAGACGGACACCTGCTGCTGACTACTTGGACCCCGTCTAACGAGCTGCACTTATTGCCATGGCAACCCCCCTACACACACACACACACACATACAGTGTAGCCTGCAGACTGATCATTAGAGTCTAGTGATCTTTCTCCTCCGTGTCCTCCACTACCCCCATCGCCCTTCCTTTGAGATCTAAGCAAATTGCACACCTCCCTCTATCACGCCCCTCCTCTCTACCTCCCCCTCCATCCTTGCCTCCCTTCATCAGCCCCCCGTTTGTCCGTAATGGTCTCTTTATCTCCTCCTTACCACTTTTCATGTTATCCATATTCTTATCTTTCACACCTCCAATTCCCCATATCCTTTTTAACTATCTTTCCCTTCATCTGTCAGTCATTTCCCTTATATTCTGCCACTATCTCAATCCATCCATCCACCTCCCCTCATTCCCCGCATCCCCCTGTAGTCCGTCCATCCATCCCTTTATGTGCCTCTTTTTCCCCTTCCACCCCTCCACATATCCATCTCTACCAATAATTACGCGGTTGGAGGTTTTAATTAGTGAGAGAGGAGGAGCTGTCTGGTGGCAGAGCCCTAATTGAAACCCCAATTAGTCTCCTCTGGTTGTCAGTATGCCGAGGGAGCCACCACTCTGCCGCAAATCTGATTTTCATCAAGAGGTGAATTTTCTGAAGTGATTACTTGGAATTTTAATAAAATGTATTAGTGGTGGTAAATCAAAAATGCAAGCAAGAAATAGTCTCCCTTATTGCTAACGTTTATAATTGCCTCAAGCAATCTGCCACAATCTGCTCTGGAAATTAACCACAGGAAACTGCAGCAATTGGGAGAACCAAACAAAACAACAGAAAAGTCACTAAGGTAACTTGTTGCCTTGGTGATTACCATAGTGATGGCAAAGACACAGCAGCCACTTTAGTTTTGGGGAGGAGGGAAGTGGGGTACAAATGCAGGGAGCGAAAATGGTTTGTGTGTTTGTGTGTATGTGTGTGTGTGTGTGTGTGTCTGTGTGAAAGGACCCTAACCTAACCTAATGCACACATTATGGTTTGAATTTACAATTAGCTAGTTGGCTCAAAGCCTAAGTGGGACAATTACACACACACATTCGTTATTCATTGTCTTTCTCCTCCAATCACACAATAATCACTGCATCCCTTTTTGTGCATGTGCACACTCTATTGAACGTTTACTCCCTTGAACAGTGATTGTCCAATCATAGCTTGGCAACCGTAACTAGGCTCAGCAGGTCTGTCAAGCTTTGGATTTCTCCACATGTTGAAGCGGTGTACATTGGGCTGTAGTAAGAACTATACTCCTTTCGTAAACCAAAAACAGCTACAGCAAAAGTGTACTTTGGATTTGAGACATTTTACACTGAAGAAAAGCTAACCAAACTCCTTATCTGAGATAGCGTTACATTCGCTAAACACATCAGTTAGTCCTCATCCTGTAAGCCTCTTCTGAGACAGTGAGACAGTGAAATATACTGTTTGAAAATACAAACAATAAAGCACAAATCTAAACTGTCTTTTTTGTCCAAGTATGTACATAAGCTGAGCAGCCCTGTCTAAAACACACACACACCATCTACCTCAGTGTCACTCACAAAAACACACACATGCTTCAGATGATCAAATGTCCACACACATCTTCCGCCTGATTGACACACTCTTCCCTCTATCCTTCTCTGTGACATCCAGCAACACACATTCGCATGAATGCTCCCATCCACACACACACATATACACACACTTGTTAAGCCTTCCCTCTTCCACCCCCTGCTGAGTCCAGCCCAGACAGACCCGGCTCAGTCCTATCTGCCTCTGGATTCGGCTGCAGACAGCCGCAGAGTACAGCACAGCACATCCTGATAAGCTCCCATTGATTGGCTTCAGACTGGCTGAAAGGCTGAACACATTGTCGCCTCTTTCTGTCTCATACACACACACACACACACACACACACACACACACACTAACATACACATACTCGCTGGGGGTAAGAGAAGAAAGGGAGTAGGGAGAGAGAGATGAGGGGAGAAGGGTGATGGAAAAGAAACAAAATTCATAATGACAAAAGCGAGACAAATCAGGACTAAGGGGGAGGCTGACTTGTTTGGGCAGATACTGCTGCTGGAGGGACAGAAAAAGAAAGGGAGAGGAATGCAAATCCGCAGGTAGAAGTATATTCAAAAGGAGCTGAGTATAAGACGATAAGCATTTTAGAGGAACAGAGACAGAAAGATAGGCAGGGAAGGGAAGGGAACAAACAGGCTGATGGACAGCTAATCAGGCAGGGAGACAGTCAAAGAATAGGAGCTGAAAAAGCCATTAAACAGAGACAGAGTCAAATGAAACGTAACATGTCAAGACTCACTAATAATACAGGTAAACCATGAGCCAATTAATGATGCGTCGTCAATCCAAATTCTAAATCTGACAGGATGGTGAAGAATTTATGGCATTTAAAATTTGCAGTTTTGACCAGTAATTACAGCTCCTCTTTCAGACAAATCTGTGTAACACAGGAACTTGTCGTCCCTGTCATTGTTGATGTCTGCAATATCACATTGAAAAACAGGTTCAGAGCATCAGTTAACATATTCTGTTAGGCAGGTAAGTGTAATTTTTTATAACAAATGAACCAAAATGAATGCTCTCTTTGAATTTCACCAGTGTAGCAGTATTGGCCTTTGAGTGTGAGAGAGGAACGAAATCAGACGAGACAAGGCCAGATTCACATCCTCAACCTTGTGAAAATGCATTCTGTGCTGTAACCCGCTGCGTCACAAGGACGCCTCCGATTGGAAAGATGGGTTTGTAACAGAGGGAGTGGGCCCCTTCTGTTCCTGAGGTGTGACTGCATGATTGTTCCACTCGGCTGCAAGCTGTGGCAGACAGAGTCCTCCTGGGGAGACGGCAGCTGATGGAGGGACTAACTGCATTGTTGCGCTGGCGGGAGAGGACAAGGGAAGGATCGTGGAAAGGGGGTAGAATTCAGTATTTGTAAGTCCCTGAACTCGAATTTTTGTAGTTCTGATAGATGCATTTCCTTGCATCTTGAGTAAGTTAAACAGTTTTTGTAGTTAAAATCAACTTGAATCACAAAAGGACAGCAAGTTTAAATGCACACTACTGTCATATACTGCTATAATCAATGTTTTTACATTAACAATGGATCAAATGATCTACGGTATGTGTAATGTGATAAGAGACCCAAATCTGCAGTTCCCCTCAGCTCTATGGAGCTTTTTGTCATGGTCCGCGAAGGACTCGTGTGGACTTGTGTGTTATTTCCTGTTTTATTTTGTAGGTTTGCTCTTTGTTCATGGTTTTGATTTACTTCCCGTCTTTGTTGTGTTCCCGCCAGTTTTGATTAGGTTCACCTGTTTCTTTACTCACCTGCCCCTGATTCCCTCGTTTAGTTTTGTCCTATTTATACCCAGCCCTTTCCTTTGTTCAGTGTCGGTTCATTGTTTGCTTTGCGTTTCTCTGTTCCTGGTTTCCCTTCGACTCATGTCTCGATTCCTTGTGTCTTGCTGTTTTGACCTGTGTTTTCGCCTCAGGGGTTTTTGCCACATAAACCAGGATTCCAGTGATGATTCTTGTATTGTAAGTTCACCTTGAAATAAACCTCCAACTTGCTGAAGCCTCCCAGTTTGTCTGCATTTGGGTCCTTTCTCCCTGCTGCCTCCATATGGCTTGTCGTGGCAGAGCTGCCTCAATGGCTTTTCATGACACTTTTCAGCATCTTTCAGCTCATTGTTTTGGTTCTACGGCCCACATCGTTACTGTTTTGATGCTCTCATCAGCGTCATTTTCAACTGCAGCAGGCAGCTGTTTTCAGTGAAGCTCTAAAAACCAACTGTATACTACCTGACCAGCACCAAACACTAGACAGGCCAAGTTAGCGACTAGCTGGTGAACACTGTGGAACATTTAGCAGCTAAAGAGCCAGGTATTTCCCTCAGGAGTTCGTGTAGAGCAAAACAGAACTAAAAGGAGAGTGAGTATACATATAACACATAACATAACAAACAATTGCTAATGTTGCGCAGTGTCTGCTCATTGTGTAAAATAAGCCACTGTGTGCGAACACGTTCACCATATAAACATTATAAAGAAATTATATGTCAAAGTTGTGTTTACAGCTTGTTACGCTGCCCCCAAGTTGCAAACAAAAATCTATTAATTTTTCAGAAACCTGAATATGATGTTTACCTACACAAGCACATAAGTGGCATACTCCAAAAACACGACCATAACCTGTATACTAGTGTGCACTGCGTCTTCTCCACCCTGACTGTAACATTCACTTAAGTTGCAGTATGAAAACTCGTAGTCGTATTTCTCCATTGTGTGCGTTTACAGTCAATAATTCAGGTTACTGTAGCATCCAGGGAACCACTGTTCAAAGCCTGTGTGTGTGTGTGTGTGTGTGTGTGTGTGTGTGTGTGTGTGTGTGTGTGTGTGTGTGTGTGATAAAAAGAATCATACAGAGAGGAAATGTAGCTGTGCCCTCTAGTCAGAGAGAAAACAGCAGGGTACCTTGGCATCACCTCTCTTCCCCATAAGACTTCCTCTGTCTTCTTCTTCCATATCATCCTTCCCTTTTTTCTCTCACTCTCTCTTTCCCCGCTCGTGCTATTTCTCTCAGACACACACACACACACGTTCTTATTGTTTTTCTTGGCACACAGTATCTCTTAAAGAAAGTCTAACCTGCCAAAAGGTATGAAGGAAAAAATCCTAAAAAACACTGTCAATACAACTGACGGACTCCCTGTGTTTCACTGCAATGCAATACTCTGCTGCACTGTACTGTGTTGTTCCTGTTTGGTTTTTTTTCACTTTGTGTGGCAGTCATGGTTGGAGGGTTACATTGGATTGTCCTTGACTGTCCAGGTCGACTGTCCCTGTTTTGGTTCCAGCACAGCCTACAGGGTTTTAACAGTTTTCTATTCATCGTAAAGCTGGTTTTGTATTTCATTGGTTTCTCATATTAACAACTGTATCATTACTATCGTCATACATTAGTGTTGTCACTCAAATACTCCACTTCATTCTTTTTACATAATAATACATTATGTCAGGTTATAGCAGAACATTACCTCAAGGCTTTTCAGATTGCAGGTGTTGGAGAAAAAAACCTGCCTATTGTTTGCAGACACATCCCAGAATGCCTTGCAGCACCCCTGCAGCACTATACTGTATTGTAATGTGCTATATGCAGTGTCATGCATCACAGGACATGAAGTAATGCTCAGCCTCAATTTGGATAAGTGCTTTATAATCCACTAAAACTTAAATGCATCATAAAACTCCATATTTCGAGCTGTTCCTTTGACTGGGCCACGTTTTTGCGTCCTTTGTCCACATGTAATTTCTATAAGAAGGTGATTGTGATGCCCTGTTCTCTTGTTAAGGTGATCGTGACCCTCTTCTCTCTTGTGAGGGTGTTTTCTTACATTTGTCACAGTCTGAGGGTGATTCATCTGAGGCGATATCGATGTCCTCTGTCTTGCATTGTCACAATTTCCAGGCATGACAATCTTTATTGACATCTGCTGGCATCATTACAGAAGTGATGGTGATGGTGCACTGATAATGCTAATGACAGTGATTTTTACTGGTCAGGCTGAATGGTTGTCAATATTACCAGAAGAGCCCAGAGACTGGATTTCTATTTTTATTCATAACAGGGTGCAATAGCCTTAGTTACAATCAATGGTGTAGACAGTCTAATCAGAAATGTCCCAGATTATATCTATCTAAAACTTTTTTGATGAACAGAATCAAAATATTCTATGTATTCTTTGTATGAAAAGAAAGAACTAATCACGGAAAATATATCTTTCAGTTCTTTCAAAATTGCTATTATATTGTATTACTCACTCAAATTTCTTGATTTATTATTATAAATTTGTTTCTGCCATTTTTTGCTGCTGGAAAACTACAACACTACAGTAATAGAAGCTACAAAGAGGACTCAGAATAAAGTGTATAAAGGGAGCAAAAGATGTTCAGTTATAATGTATTGTAATGTAACTGTCTGCAATAATGAGCTTTTAGGTACAGTTGATGGTTTTGACATCTTGTTTGAAAAACAAGATTTATGTTCAAATACAACTGAAATTTAAATACTGAAAACATGAATACTTAAACCAACTCCGCTGGTTGCCTGGCAACCTCAAGGTGACGACAAGACTCCAGGAAGTCACTGTTCCTGGCCAACAAGTAGTCCTGTATGTAACTCCCCGTAAAACTGCAACTAGTTGTTTTTACACTTTGATTTTTGTATGGACTAAACAAATGAGATATAACGTGTTAATTAGTGAGCTTCAGAAGTAAAGACCGAGTCAGACTAGCTGTTTCCCCCTGCTTCCAGACTTTTTTCTACGCCACGGTAACAGGCGGCTGGCAGTAGCTTCATATTTGACGGACAGACATGAGAGCAGTATGGATCTCTAACTCTCTGCGAGAAAGCAAATAGGTTGAACTACTCCTTTAAATTTCAGTATCAGTACACTAACCCCTTAATCCAGTTGTTCTCAGCATGGGGGTCAAGACCAATCAAGGGGTCCCAAGACAATTAAAGGGATAAGATGGGGAAAAGAAACATTTGTGTTGCACAAAATTATGTTTATGTGTTCCGACCTTTCTACAATTTTTCCTTTTTTTCCTGATGAATTCCTGGATATTTTCATGAAACAATAGGTGAAGGAAAACTCCTGTCCACACTAAGGCCACATAGCCTGTGATGAAAGGTCACAAGAACACACTTTATTTTAGGGGGTTACAAGCAAAATACGTTGGGAACCACTGCTTCAACCAAATAGAGACTGTGTTATTATTTAGAGCAATACTGCAGAGATACACTGATCTATCCTGCATTACTGTGGAGACACACTGTCCTACTAATATTGCCTGGGTTTCCAAACAGTCAGTGGACCATGAAGATGGCAAGTATAGGCTCTTAAATTGTCCAGCACAAGTGTGTAAAGTGGGACGATGGCTACATCTTTCAGACAGCAGGATGTTTATGTCTCCAATCTGGTCTGCTGTATCTTCTCCCTCCTCGCTCTTTCTTCCTCATTGCTCCCAGGCTTGTGTCTCACACAACTGTCTTCAAATGCACACGCCCACAAGGAAGGACACACGTACAAACACACACACACACACCCATACTCCCCTAGCACAAATGTCAGCCAATATTTCACATTCTCTTCCCCAAAATGTCAGTGCCTTGGACAAAGCGTGTCTGCCTTCCTGCCGTGTTGGCTGTCAGCCCGCCTGCATCCCACCTAAATCTGTTGTCACTGCCTGACATTTCACATGCTCGGGGTCACAGGACAAACTTACCGGCTGAATATTCCTAAGGTGTGTCACGAAAGGTTAGGTTGGGCGGACTACGGCATGAAAGTAAAATGCACTGAATGCATAAAATGTACGCACAGTACTTACTGGTTTCATGATGTGCACTGATGTGGTGAATCCTTGATGCTTAACTGATATCCCTTTACTAAATCCACAGCAGTCACAAACGTGAGAAGATTGTCTAACTGAGATGTGGATTGTGTAAAGTGGCTGCACTTTATTTTGTTATATCTCAAGACTTACCTCAACATGCTGATCTGGGCCAGAATCTACCAGAGGGGACAGAAAATTACACTTGGCTCCAGGCTGTGCAGGTTTTAGTGCCATGCATTGTTACAGCTCAGTTTCTCTCGGGATCATGTTCATACTGGATGAATCTGCAGTACACTATTAAAGTCCAGTGCCAACATTCAACACATACCCAGGATGCAGTGTGTTATTTCTATAGTATGGCAAAAAGTAAGCAGGGGAGGTAACGTTTTCAGCTTTCACTCCAGAGAAGGGAGTCAGGTGCTCTCTGGAGTTTTCTTCTAAACAGTTACTCACCAGTACACATTGTGTGTATCCTTGAGGCCTGACAAACGTGTTAAATGCATCTTCTTCCTTATAAAACATTTGCAAAGTCTTTTTTTTTTTTATATATTTTAAATCGTGCATTGTTTAGATCCATTTTTACGTGCTACCAGTCTTCTTCTTCACTGCCTTTGTTAGCCCATTACTCCATTTCTTTGCGCGATACCGCCACCAACGATCGTTCGGTGGAGTAGCGTGACTCCAGCAGCAGGAATGTACAGTATATCTCATCGGCAGCATCCCTGTTCTTGTGCACGTGCACGGTACAAACAAAACACTCGTAAAAACATTACTGCACAGCATGTTTAGGAGTTTATAGTCCGCCTGCTGTATTGGTGCAGTTTCCTCTTTCTTTATATTTGTGATGACAATTTTGATCAATTCCCATAAAACAAAAACCTAATGCATTGTGTTAGCTAGTACACTTTCTTCAGCATTGCTGTGAGTATAAATACACATGCTTATTAAGCTCCAAACGTTGATCACTTGTGTTTTGTCAACTGTTTATTATATCTATATATAAGGTCAGACTTTTCTTTTGCTGTCTAATGAACAAAAATGGCCGTACTTCCCATAAGCCTGTATTTTTTGAAAGTCATGAGCGATTGTCTCATCATCTGCTTGATTAATTTTTCTATCAGATCATGATGATGAATGGTTATTTTTGTTCAGAGCTCAGTCATAAGATTTCATAGGTCTAGATGCGTCAAAACTGTTGTGACAGAAAGGAGAGAAATCTTTCTGTCCTTCCCCCTTTTCTCTGCCTTGGTTCGTGTTTTTTTTTTTTTTTTTTTTGTCTATTTCAGCCTCTCGATACCTCACGCCCACATCCTTTCAGTGCTGTGTGTGTGCTGCAGTTTCCTCGTCCTGATTTGGACACTGATTTCTACTCGAATACATCTCTGTTTGATTTAAATTTAGCTGAGAGGCATGACCCTACCGTTGCCTGCAAGATGCTGTTCGGCCTCGACTGGGAGTTTACTGGCTTCTTGTTTTCACTGTCTGTCTCTCTACTCGCAGCTGGCTCATTTTATTTTTCTCTTTACTTCCTTTTTTTTTCCTGCTAGTTTGTTTTTCAGATATTTTTGTAGGAAAGATGATGAAATTGGGATGATGGGAAGCAAACATGAATGTGAGTGTGATTCAAGATTTGGGGCTGATTTAGATGACGTTTTTGTGTTTGTGCTGTCTTCCACCCTAATGGTACTTAAACAACTAAAAACAGTCTGAAACCCTTGGCCTAAGCACCAGGGAGAGCACATATAAACCATCGTAGCTTAACATTCAATTATTTATTTCTGAGACCTAACATAATACTGTTTTTCAGTCCTGTGAACAGAATTTTGATGCTAGTTACAAAATCTTGTGTTTTTTATGCATCGTCACATTCCATACATTAAAAGCCACTCAAAGAAGAAAGCATCCCCTCTGTTCAGTGCCAGGCAGACAGAGGGGAAATGGCTGTTTTAGCCCGTGCCTGGGAAGAACACGCCATCTTTGCTTGGCTGGCACCAGAACAAATAAAACCTGATGGTAATAGGAGGGCCAGTGTGTGAGGACGATACAAATCAAATCCAGTTTACAGCACATATAAGAGCACTTAGCACACAGCTACTTTATGCAAACGACAAGAATAAACAGGATGTTAGCCAACTCACATGCCCACAAAAGCCACCATAGCAAGTATCAAATTCATCTTTAAATGACAGAAATAACCAACCAGGTCTTTAGCAACATATAAAACATATAATATAAAAATGTGTGTATTTTTTACAATCTGTGGAGGGGTTGCAAATGGGAGGGGCCTGACCCCCTTGGACCATGCCCATGATGCCAACGTTGCACTTTGAATTGCTTTTAAAAGCTATTATCCACCATAAGGATTAACAAGAAGTTCACAATCCCGTTGGTACATGTAAAACTGCGAAGGCGTCCTTGGCTTCTCTTTTCATAATGTTCATTGGCTTCTAATGGAACTCTGTGACAGTTAGTCTCAGTATTTGACATCCCTAGTCATCTATGTGGAGTATACAGTATATAGAGGCTCTTCAACTCGCCTATATTTTCTCTGTTCTCCTTTTACCTTCTTAGCCCCATTTGGAAAAACTCTATTAAACTGGTGGTTACAGTCACTGCTCATCTCTGTTTAATTCTCAGGTTTCCTTCCACCTCTACCTTTAACTCACTATTTGAACAGATTAGTCTGATCCAAACACACATAGACACACCTCCAACACCCCCCCCCACCACCACCACCACACACACACACTTCAAAGAATCATCATGCACACCCACAGACACACATGTTCACTCACACCCACATTAGTCTAATCTCCTGTTCATACCTGCCAATGACTCACCCAAAATGGATCAGGGATTGAGGGACTTTCTTATTTCCTCAGTGGCAGGCCAATAAAAATCACTTCATAACAACACACACGGAGACACACACACACACACACACACACACCAGCTCAGCAAGTCAAACGGTTATCCATTTTTAATGATGCACAGACAGCTTGACCTAGTATTGCTGGGCTCTGTTTGTGGTTTGTGTGCGTGTGTGTGGCTTCAAGAGGCAGTCTGAGGATACACAAGTGAATGTGTGGTCCTGCAAAGTGTGTGTTCGATTGTGTGTGCGTCCTGAGCGGCACGTGCGGTTTTCAAAAGCCATTCTAAAATGAGTCATTTCCTGTCCGCCCCACCTTAAAGTATGGCGAGCTAGCTACCTAACTATCTGCAACATGTCCAGATAGAGGTCACACTTTCATATTAGTCATTCATCCATGCACTCTCTCTCTCTCTCTCTCTCTCTCACACACACGCATAACACACGTTTCTTTCTGTGCCCTCTGTGCGACCTCAGTGTCTGTCCTCCCTCTGGGCCAGCATTCATCTGTCTCGCTCTTTTTCTATAGTCCACATTCATGCCAGCTGTTACAGTGGCAGAAGATGTCCGCCATCATTGCAAAGTTGCTTCAAAATTGTAATTTACAATGATTATTGATTACGTGTATACATTTCTAGTCAGCAGTGAAGTCCAAGATTACGCACGATATTGTCTTCTAATCTTTTTCAGGCCTGATAGTGTGGAGTTGCACTGCACTATGTGAACGAAGTACTTCCCACATTGCATGCAGCGTTGCCACTGAGTTGACAGAGGTCTCTGCTGATCCATCCACAAGACTTGGACTAGTATTGACTACTAGTGCTGTATCATTGGACCAGCTTTGTATAGAGTTTTACACATCTGTGCAGAAACAATGTGTGCGCCATTTGAGCAAACCGAAGCCTTCGCATAAAATCACATTAAAAAGTAAAGCACACTACGGGTTCCTACAGTAGTCAGACTCATCTGTGGATTAATATAACACAGCAATTTTGGACATTTAGGCTATTCTGATGAGGTTCTCAGTGTATTCTTGTGTTATCAGTAGGTAAGAAAAATGAATGAATTGAAGTATTTTTTTGAATGAGACCCCTTTCATGTGCATGTCAGCGAATGGACAGAATAAGATTGAAATATACTCACATATCCTGACACACACACAAACACACACACACCCTTGTAAAATCCATCTAGATCTCAGATCAATGTAGGACGAAAATGTTGCATTTAAATTGTGTGTCAGAGTACAAGGTTATTTGGTTGTTCAGCCTCTTACAGTATGCACATAAAAGGACTGTTATTTACACAAGTTTTGGCTGTGTGTGTGTGTCTATAAGCCACAGGAAAAATGACTCACTGTTGTCATGGGGAAAGCAGAGCAGTGAGACTGGAGGGATTTACTGAACCATGTAAAACACACAGTCAAGACACGTGTGTGCACAATCACACACAACTAAGTATATCGGTCCATTAATTGAACTGCATTAGCTATAATAAAGTCCTGCTATACTGCTGTAGCAAGGTAAATGTGCAGTCTGCAAACATGTACATATGCATGAATAAAATAAATTGGGAGGGACAAAAAAAGAGACGGTGAGTTTACACGAAGGAATATTCAGACCTGTAAATAACACACACACTCACACACTCACACACACACACACACACACGCTCACACAGACACACTGAGCATCTGTGCCGGGTTGGTTGGAATAGCAGTGAGTAGATCAGATGCACTCACCACAAACTCAGCAAACCAAAAGAACACACACACACACACACACACGAGCATTCAGACATCCAGAAAACCATTTTCTCTTCTGCCTGTCTGTCTCACATGCATGAACACAGACAGAACAGTACACAGTGATTTCAAAAAATGTCTTCACATGGAGCTTTATAAAAACTCACATGCAGTATGGAGGGACCAGATACCTCATTAGCCGGGGCTGCCAGTCACAGACACTGCAGAAAATCCCCAGTAATTCCAGTTTAGTGGTGCTTTTCCATGTCTTACATGAACTAAAAGGTCTGTAATGATATTTTTTGTATGGGGTGAGTACATCTAATCACCCAGGTGTTGTGAAAAAGAACCAAAAGCCATGATGGATGAAAACTGCATCAATAATCAGAAAGAAATAGTTTTTGTTTCATTTCATTTTCATTTTCATTTGTTTCATTTTTTTTGTGAAGCAGCACCATTTGAATTAATGTTAAAAAGTAAAAAATATAATCTTTTTGTCTCTAGGTTGTTGAATATCAGCACTAACTAAACAACTTGTTGTAATTAATATGTAATTTATCACATTATATAATAATACATCACAACAATAGGTTTCATGATATTGTGGAGACATTCCCAGACACATTTTTATGAAATTCTTCCAATTTTCCATCAGTTATGTCCTTGTTAGTTGCCACAGGGAGAGAGACAGATGGATGGAGACAGACAGGGGAGGCAACAGAGAGCATGTGTAGTCATGTGAGGTGATGTGAACATTGATTCAGAGTGGTAGATAACACACAGAAAAGAAAGAGAGTGAAGATGGAGGGAAAGAAAGAGTTCATTGTCAGCCATTTCGATGTGAACATAGATATCAGAAGGAGAGGTGGATGACAAAGGAAAGAGAGAAATGACGCAAAAAGGCCACTCGTAATCTGCTGTGATGTGAACTCGGTTAAGTCTGAACACATATTGTTTATGTTCTAATGTTTCAGAATTTTTGAAACTCTTGTCTTTCTGGACACTAGTTTACGACGCGTATGCTTCCTTAATTCCCTCATCGTCCAGCAGAAATAATGCGTCTCAGCCTCTTTTTTTTTTGTACAATTTCAGCAAATGTAGCACGCTTCAACATCATAACTCTCCAGATATAGGACCCTGGGGACTGAGGCATGCCTCGTCTGGAGCCTACAGTATAGCAGGAAGGATAGAGCCACACAGAGAGACGGAGGGAGAGAAAGATGTGTGATGATGGTCAGAGACAAAGCACTGCAGTACAATGCAGACATAGGCTTCCCTCCATCACAGAGCGCTCATTGTACAACTCTGTGTGACGTGTTTGTGCTGAAAGACTAACTGAGGAAAGAGAAAGGGATGGAGAGGAGAGAGAGAAAGTGTGTGTGTGTTTGTGGTAGAGACAGAGAATGGGAGGGTCACTATTCACTGTCATCTCCCTGCTGCTTGTGCTAAGCAGTGTTGGGTTTGTGTGTGTGTGTGTGTGCACTACTGTATATGGTTCAGCAGCATGTGAGAATGGGCTGCTGGATGAAAGAAAGAAAGGGTGTGGCCATGTTATGTGTTAGTGCGTGTGTGTGTGTGGGGGGGGGGGGGGGTCACTCTGGGGGTCATCATTCATGTGTTGTGAGATGTTAAGTGCTCTACTTCAATGTACCAGGCTACTATTCTTCTACTGCCCTACAAAGACGTCTCTACAGAAATCAGTACAGCTGAACATAAACTAAAGCAGTTTCTATTTGTTCAACACACAACCTCACAGCAGCTACATTGTGGCTTTTCCACACAGTGGCTAAAACTGACACTGAAGTGTACAGGAGCTAACGGACTGAGTGAATGAATTTGACATTTTCACATAGTTTTATGAGATTGGCAAAACGATGCCAAAAAAACTAAAAATATTAGAATAAAAAGGTAAAGTTGAATTAACATTTCATATCTACGTCCATGTCTGTGAGACCAAATTCACCATCTCAGTTCAGCATGTTGGCATGGAACATTTGCCATTTAGCACAAAGTACAGCTGAGGTTGATGGGAATGTCAGTACTTTTGCAGGTATTTGCTTATAAACCAGTGTATAAATTAAAATCTTGACCTGATGTTGGTCACCAAAGTCATTATAATTCATTCTGTGATGAAGATGAATGTCTGTATCAAATTTCATGACAATTTACTTAAAACTGACATTGCCACCCATAGGGCCATAGTGTGGCTAAAAATCGAAAGTATCAATTAAAATAGAAAAAAATAAAAACTGAAAACCCCAGAAGAAATGCTGATAGAAAAAGAAACTTTCCTATTGACTATTTGTGAAGGCACATTGTGTACCGAGTCTGTGATGCTGGCCTCTGCAATGCCTCAGAACACACTGGCAGATGGTGAACAGAGCCTGGAAGTGAAGCAGGATCAGATGTTATCATATTAATAGACAAATATATTTCCTGCCCTTATGCAGACGCAACATATCCTCCAGCTTCACTAGCATTTACAGTAAAAGGACCAATGCAGTCATCAAACATAGGAGCCATATTAGAGACTCTTTTTTGGGATGCCATACATAAGCAACCCCATACAACCCCACATATGATGCATGTTCCACTAACAATGATTATGGATATTGTAATTATCATACTGTGTCGTTTAAACATGATATTATGCATTCATTAAAAGGCAAAACATGGAATGTATTGCAGTATATGGCAAGTTTGACTGTTTACTACAAAACAGCAAAGGAGCTGCCTAATATTCTGTAACGTGAGTGTGTGAGCAAAGTATAAAAATGGCTGTTGGATTTCTGAGACCTGCTTTAAGTGGCTCTCGATGTGAATTCACACTCAACTGTAGCTGTTTCTTAAGGTGGCAGAAAAAAAGGCGTCCTTTCCACAGTCACATGGGCAAGTTGGAACAATAGTTGCTGTGTGTGTGTGTGTGTGTTTGCGTTGCCTCGGTGGTGTGATGGTGTGTGGGAGTGATCCGAATGGACCAGTCGGCTCCGTGTCACAACATCCACACAGACGTCTGTCCGATAAACTCACCCTCCTACACACACGAGCATGTACAAACACACACACATGCAGATATTCATATTACACACTGTGTGAGTGCAGTGCACACACACTCACACACACACACATAGCGGAAATATAGGGAGGAGACAAAATTACACAAATGCACATTCTGTTTTGTTCACTCTCTCTGGCACACACACACACACACACACACAGAAAAAGACAAACAAAAAAAGCAAGGAAGTGAGGAAAGTTTCTCTTTAGTGGTCTTCAGTTGTTGCATGTGTGTGTGTGTGTGTGTGTGTGTGTGTGTGTGTGTGTGTGTGTGTGTGTGTGTGTGTGTGTGTGTGTGTGTGTGTGTGTGTGTGCCTTTGTCCTGCGTGTACGTCAGTGTGAATGGATGAATGGAGGAGGTGCGACCAAGGTCAAAGTGGGCGGCGTCTGACACACTACAGCCTTGCTCTCCGTCTCTCTGTGTGCCACAACGCCTCCTCCCTCTCTCCCTGTTTTATATCTCTTGGTTGTATATCTCTATTTCTCATCTTTAGCTTGTTCTTTTTCTGTGTTTGTTCTTTTGTTCTTGTTCTTGCTCTCTTGTTCAGAAAGCTCGGTGGTCACACTGTTTCAGTCAGGATTTTTACTCCCACCGGGACTGCAAATGGCCAAAGTCTATTCCAGCAGCCACCAGTCATCCAAAGAAATGCCTGGAGCATACAAGCACCGCCAGCAGACACACGCAAAGGCTTTGCTGGGGGACTGTGTAGGGTGTTTTGTAGTCTCCTATAGTCTCATACAGGGATGAATAATCATCTGAATATATCTCTATAACTACTGGAGTGTTAGTGAGTAATTCTGATCTATAAAACTGGAGGCGTTGGTACATAAGGAAAGTGACCTCCGTTTATATAATCATCATGGATGCTGCTCCTACTTTGGTTATATATATTTTACATACACTTTTGACACCAGATTGTATTTACTCAGAATGAAGCAGCAGAAAATATGCTTTCCTCGAGTTTCTCATTAATATTCTACTGAGGTTTGTATGCTAATTCTTATTGGAGAGAAAAAAAGTGTTAATGAAAGACATTTGAAGTGGTATGTGATTACTGAATTAGCATCAAAACACCAAAATACTATTTGTTGGTCATGAGGAAAATGCCTCATAATAAACCTGAGCCCGGTTACCACTTAAAAACACAATTGATTCTTCATAAATACACTTAATCTCATAAAATATGAAGTCCTAAAAAATACTAATTAAAAAGCTTACACTCTGGTTAGTGTCTACCAAACATGAGCAGCTTACTAATATGAAAAGAGGAGAAGAGGTGCAGATGTTGCTCTGTACACATGTAACCAGATGTAGCCAAGCGTGCTTCTAAATGTAAAACTCAACAGTGTACATGCACAAACACAAACAAGCACACACACACACACCCTTCTTTTTGCACAGTGATGCTAATTTGACTACAGTACCTTTAGATTCCTCTCTCATTAGACTAATGGAAGTGTGAAGACATATGGTCTTCCCAGATGGTCCAACTCTTCAAGGTGAAAGACAGATACGCTTTATGTGGGCAGGCATGTTAATCAATCGGAAATGAATTTTTCTTTAATTATTTAAAACTTAAAATTGGCCATCATTTCTATCGGTGTTGATAAAAATGTGCTCACCAACTTCTTTGCTTAAATGTGAGGAAGCAGCATGTGCAAACACTGTATTCAAAGAGCAGGGGGGCCACAAAGGGCAGCAGCTACCACTGAGGACACAAAAGTCATGTCCTCTAATATTTTCTGGAAGTCTGACAGGAAGAGTTTACAGTCTATATTTGCACACATTATACACATGTTGGGTTTCTTAATGCTGTTTCTAACATTTTAAACAAAATTTGACAGTTTTTAGGCAATTAAATGAAGATAAAATTAAAGGAATTTAGTATTGTGCACCAAAATTGACACAATACAGTTGGAAATCATAACAGTTTCACTTTCAAATAAAATGTTAAGAATATTGGGTTAAACTGAGGATTTGTTTAGAGTCTTTCTGGCTATCTCCTGTTGCTTTGCATTATGGATGCTGTGAATATTTGACGAGCTGTCACCAGATCTCAACAATCAAATTGCTAAGTAAAATATTATCTGGTTATTATGGTGGGCAAAAGTAGAAAAAGGAGACCCCGTACGTTAAAAAAGCAAAATTTTCCATCATCCTGGAGGAGGTGATTTAAGGATATGTAGGGTCACACCCAGTATTAACAGTGTACTGTCTTTTCTTCTAGACTGATCATGTCCAGGCTTCATTTCCTGGAAATACTGCAGCACCCCACATTGAGAACACTTCACCAAAGTGATGCTGCCAGAGACAAAGTGCTGTTTTGCCTCAAGTTCATATCATTCTGAAGTTAATTACAGGGATGCTTTTCAAGATGGATGACATCCCATCTCAAGTGCCCTCCAATCAGCCCCTGGGCATAACTGGTTTTGTTCTACAGAGAGGCTCTTCGAGGTAAACAAAAGTTCTTGAGACGTGAAGCACTTTAAACGTTAATGCCCAGTCCTTGCCAATGATTCCTGGCATGAAAATGAAGCAAATTATTGGCTGAGTCATCTTATGACAATTGCAAAACCGTGTAGAGGGGAGGAGATGAGAGAAAGCAGGAGACAATAATTATGTTTTTGAAATAGGATCATAGAAGTTTCAGGTAGTAAAATATGTTTCCTCGTGTAAGCTTCTGAAAGATTCCAACACAAGTCTAGCCGTGTATTTTCCCGACCTTGCATCACAGGATGAAAGACTGTAGCATTTCTCATTTGGGTCATGTGCTCAAAATGTCTAGAAGAGACTGGTTGTAGAGGTTTCGCTGTCTAGTATGTGCTCTATTTGTGTTATATCCCACCTGGGGGAAACCCACACACAACACCAGAGCTGACTCTCATTTTCAATATGTCAGAACACAGTATGTCCTGTCAGAGAAAGGCAAGGCACCACCAAAGATGAATGATTTCTTTGCGCCAGTGTCTCTTATAATAGTTACTGGGTCCTCTCCACTGCCAGACAGAGGGACAAAACCTTCAATGATTTTCTATAATTTTTATAATTTTCAAATCTTTATTTGGTGTATTTGTGCCAGGAGGTGTCTGGAGATTTTTTTTATCCATTAAGTCACTGCGCAATGCAGAGTGCACAACTTGCTCCACTATTTTGGCGGATTGGTTTCATTGACGCAATCCCTGTCCTGGTAACAGTGCAGCAGAATTCTTTGTTTCACAGTTTTCTGGGTAAGATACCAGCCTTCATCAAAGTCATATTTAGGATAAATTCAAAAGAGGAATGTTCATAAATACTGTAATCAGAACCACTAGAAGTTTACAAGTTTACTACAGTTTAATGTAATACACCCTTAAAATCTGCAGTATTATGGTAGGTGCCTGCTTTGAATTACAGTTTAAATAAATAAATCAAAATAAAAACATCACTTGAATGCTCGCTATCCCCTGTCTGAATTTAGATTCCTATTGCATGTGTGTGCATGTGTTTGCATGTGTGTGCATGTGTTTGTGTGTGTGCAAGAGAGAGAGAGAGAGAGAGAGAGAAAGTGTAGGCTAATACAACATATTAAAAGTAAAGGTCACTAGCCCTCCATTTTCAGAGCTGTCTTCATTATGGTTACAATATTTACTCATATGAACATTTCTGAGGTGGCGGTAGTGGGTGTGTGTGTGTGTGTATGTGTGTTACAAAGCATTGTAACAGCAGAGAGAATGAGAGAGCATGGAGAAGTGTGTGTGCATGTGTGTGTGCATGGATTTGAAGTGAGCTCTCAACCCAGGTATAATTACATGGAGATGTGCTCAATCTGACTGCATATATGAGGAACCTGTCACATTCATATCGCTGTCATTGCCATAGTAACCAAAAGGTCTCTTTTTGAATATCATTCTTCAGAAGCTTATACGCAGCCGAAACCAACGTCATCAGATCTGCTTAAAGACCAGTAACAGAGCAACTGTGTGTGTGTGTGTGTGTGTGTGTGTGTGTGTGTGTGTGTGTGTGTGTGTGTGTGTGTGTGTGTGTGTGTGTGTGTGTGTGTGCCTGTGCCAGTATACCTGAATGTGAGCATGTAAATTCACAGTCACAGCATGGGGGGGAGTTGAAAGAGAGAGAGGAAATGAGATGCACTGTGCATGAGTGCAGGCTGTTGCTAGGTGGAGCAGGGCTGATGCTTTGAAGCAGAGATGTTTGTAACTACACTTGTAACACACCACGCAAATGCAGAAACGTGCGCAGCGACACACAAAAATACTATAACATATCTATCAACCTATTAACGAACTATTAAATACAGCATGCATGCAATCCTATACACAAAACACAAACACACTGTGGCCCTCTGACTCAAACAGAAGTGTTGAGGTTGGAGCCCACGCACAGTGAAGGAGACGCAGGGAGCCAGAAAGCGAGGTGAGGTTAGAATAAAAACAGGAAAAAGTCAAAGATAAAATAACTGTGGGAGCCGATAAAAGACTGGGCGACTGTAATAAGAACAGATAGTGAGAAGAAGGTGAAGTAGATAAAGTGAGGGGATGGGAACGTGAGAGAGACAGAGACTCAGAGGAGAGGATGGGAGGAGATGGTGAGGAGAGGAGAGGAGAGGAGAGGAGAGGAGAGGAGAGGAGAGGAGAGGAGAGGAGAGGAGAGGAGAAAATGAAAAGGACAAAAGAAAAAAACATATAGACAGAAAAGTGGAGGATTGGAGAGATGGATGAGCACTGTGAAACTGAGAAAGTAACAGGCGGGGGTAGAGTAGGGAGGAAGAGAGGAGAACTGTCTGAGGAAAGTGGTAAAAGGAGAAGAGAAGAGAATCAAAATCAGACACTAAGAAAAGAGAGGAGGTGAAAAAAGACAGATAGCAGTAAAAGCAGCTAAGATGACAGAGAGCTCATTCAGCTCCCAGAAAAAGGTTGAGTGCAGTACTGTACACCTGCTCTGAGCCCATTATTGTTATTACGGAAGCAGAGAAACAATTGTCTTTTATCTCAAATTACATATGATGTAGTTCTGAAAATGTGAAGAGAAAGTGTATCGTATATATTAACCTGGAACAATGTATATAATTCTGCAGTGGTTTCCAACATTTTTGGCTAAATAAATGTTGGAAACCTTAAAATTAATCAGTGTCTACTTGTGAACCCCCGTCACCAGTTGCATATATCTACCAGCTGTGACCAGTTCAACCAAAGAGTGATTTTTTTTACCTTGTTTCATTAGAATATTTGTGAGTCCAGAGGAAGTATAATTATCCGATATTTTACAAGAAAAAAGGCAAAGATTGTTTTTTGTCTGAAAAAAACCCCCCAATAAAACTTATGCTTTCCTCTCCTGTTAATCATCTCGTGACTCTTGTGAGGGCCCCCACCCCCAGGTTGAGAACCACTGTACTACAGTTTATGCTGGTACAACTTGTGAGCCGTTATGACTACATATAACAAGCCAATAAATGTTCAGTAACTAACAAATGACTAATCCAGGCCATCATGATCATTTGCCTTCTCAATCCAGCTAGTTTATCTATTTCTTTCAGGTGTGTATGAAAGTGGTTGTGGAATTTCATTGTCTACATATGCAGTGAAACTATGATGTTGAAACACACAGCACTGTCAGTATAAAGGTCCTGTTTGTTGCAGCACAGGCCTATGATCTAGCCTCGGCCTCTCAGACACTCTCAGCCTGAGCTTCTCTGTCTGTCCCTGTGACATTTTGCCTTGTGAGCATACAAGTTTGGCTGAAGTGTAGATTCAGACATGTGGCTAGGAATGTCATCACCATCAGTTTTTGACTGTAGCATTCGTTTCTGCAGCCTGCAGTCGTCTCTGCTGTTTGTCTTCAATAACAACCGGTTTTTGGTGGGATTTCTGGTTAGTATTGTTAGCTAAAATGGTATTTCCAGCCAATAGCACTGACATTGCCATGGTTTTTGTGATGCGCCCTTCTGAAATGATCGAACAAATGATACGTTTGTCCAACATAATTATCTATTGATTGTGTGACGGATTAGTGAGACATCATTGAACCACCTGTTTATTCAACTGCATGTTGTTGATAGTGTCAGCAGTAATCTGTGGCTTGTTACAAAGTGCAAGTTTTGCTTTAATAGTGATCAATATAGTACTTCATGTCTGTGTAAAAAGAGAAAGTATCTGGGGAGAGGTGAAAAGACGACAGGAGAGACAGAGAGAGGAATCTGGACGACAAACAGCCTGACTAAAAGAGGACAAGGTCCTCTTCCTCCCACCATCTCTGTGAGTCATCACACCCCTGCTCCCACATCTGCCTCAGTGCTTGATCTCAGAGGACACATGCACCCAATAAAACACAGGCTGACACTCATTCAGTGCACAAACACATGCGCATGTACAACAAGTGCATGTGCATACACACAAATGGCCACAGACACACTTATACCTGCATAGGTGCACACTGGTCTCCATGCAGGCATGCATACATAAACATGCACATGCACAGATACACACACGTTAAAAGCTAAACATCAAGTTGCACACATGAAGAGATGCACGCACACGCCTATGCACTTGCTGTAGGCCAAAGGGAGTTCACCATGGCAACAGGAGAGTGGGGCAGCAGGATGCAGTCTCTGGCTGACACAGGTGTGTGAACAGATAACACTTGCACATGCATAGACACACACACAAGGGGAAAGGGAGGTATAAACTCAAATTGCAACATCAGTCCACAATGTCTGAACAGTGACAGCACGCCTCTCCTTTTTTGTTTGTGTTTGTTCTCTGCATGTTATAACAAGTGTGAAGGCAGGTTCAGATTGTTTCTCTTTAAGAGTGAATTAAATAAGACTTTGACATAGCACAAAATAATCTTATATAACTGCTACACAGTCACGGGTATATAAAATTAGGTTACTGGATTAATGTAATTTTCAGGTTCACTCAAGCTACAATGTCATATGCAGTCAAAGCGTTCTTGAGAAACCAAACCAAAACCAAAAATACAGTATGCCAATAAACTGCTTATATGTAAGTGTGTGCAACAGACTATATAGAGACTGGAAGCTATAAATGTCCTATAGACTAGAACATCTCAGATATGTGACAGAGCAATATATGGGCTCGCATCCAAAATCATCCTGACCAAATTGATTGTGTTGTCGCTCAGTCACCATCAATCTAAATGACAGAAGACTAATTCCTGGATATCAGCCAGTTTTGTCTGAGAGGGACAGAACAAGGATAAAAGGTGAACTCAGAGTGGTGCGACATAAATATCTGTAAACATTAGAAATAGGGTGCTAGATTTCTAGCTGTTCTGTGCTCTGATTTGTAGACGCCCAGCTGTCCTAAGCATGATGCAAACTGGAAACCTAGCCCGTTAGCTGCAACAGCAGGCCACTGGTGATATCGGTGCAACCAATACCTGGGTGTTATTTTTGAAATGTTTCAAGAAAATTGTTTTACAGTGTAAAGGAGTAGTCTGTGAGAATTACACTGGATATGATGCTGACTTCAGCTCTCTTTTGGCTGACTCGCTTACCTCATGCAGGCAGATAAGGAGGCAATAAGGAACAGCAAATCATGAAGGAAGACGTTCTTATCTATGTAATGAGAAATATGTACTTAAAAACAAATCTTGGATATTTTACACCAGTATTTATGTTCTCACCACCACTGTCATCATCTCAAGTCATTCTGTTATGCTGGGTGCATACCAAAAGTCCAGTTCAGCACAAAGGGCCTTATAAATGTATTTTTTTATTTTGTTTTCCTAAGCCCTATAAAACACGTTGTATTAAAGGAATACGCTTATTCGCTTCTGTGCCAAGAATTAGAGGAAAAGACTCTCGTGTCTGTATGATAAATATAAGGCTACTGCCAGCAGCCGTTTAGCTTAGCTTAGCACAAAGTCTGAAAACAGCAGAAACAGCTAGCGTGGCTCTGCCCAAAGGTAACAAGCTGATAAGCATATTTCGCAAAATGTCAAACTATTCCTTTAATGAACAATATTCGAAAGGAGAGACAACAGTCTCTTTGACCCTGCATCCCTAAGGTCACTCCAACCAACAGAGCAAATCTGAAATTAACTGGTAAAAGATAGTAAAGATGACCAATAAGGAAGTACTGTAAATACAGGGACATTGTCAGGTTTCAGTGATAACTGCCATAATGTGAAGTAGATTCTGATGTTACAGCTGCTCAATGTGGTTTTAAGATACAAAATTGAATGTAAAAGTGATTGTACTACATAAATAAGTGATGGTACTAGATAAATAAAAGAGCTTGATTGGAAATAAGATATGTACATGCACATTTAAAGCCATAAAACATATCAGTGTCAGCTGAACAGCTCCTGGTAAAATCCCAGATTTGTGTCTAGCAAACTGTGAGCTTTACGAGAGAGAAGGTGGTGGGTGGGGGGGTTCGGGGGTCAATTCAACAGATATTGGTTGAACTGTCCTTGGTATGAGGAACGTCATGTGCAAGTTAAATTGAGTGGTGTTCCACTGTAATGCAGACAGGGAGATTGGATATGATGATAGAGTGAATCCATTACAACCACAGAATGACTCTGAGACAGCCAGAGAGAATTGGGTCACTGGCTAATTGGACAGAAATACATCAGCCCACCCTATCTGTACACACACACACTGGCACACACACACATACTGTACACACTGCTGGCACGCACACACATTCAGACCTGCATGAGCACACGTGCATTTAACAGACTTACAGTATGCTCTCCTGCAAGTCATTACATTTGCACAAACATACATGTAGATACAGAGCATACACACTGACACACCTGAACACACAAAGCAAGTCATTACTCTATAGAAAGCATGTATAATGGTAGATTAGCATATAATAACCATTTAATCAATTAAACCCCATCTCAGTGGGGTTGCCCAGAGAAGACCCAGAGATTTTCATTATGCATGACCAAGTCTGGCACACACAAACCCACCCACACGCATGCAAGTGCACATCACTCACAATGATTATAACCTCATATACAGTGTGTGAATGCACGATTCCACGCACGAACACACATGCATGCCATTTCTATACACCCAGATTTACTGTACAGTACAGTAAATGAAAGTGGCTATAAATAGGGCCTAGCAGACACTATCATAATTCTGAATAAATTCAGGAGAACTGTTCACCCCTGAGTTTCTCTGTTGCAGGGCAGAAAATAGTGGTGGTGGGGGGGTGTAAAGCTATAGAAAGTAGAGCAGAGAAAAGAGGAAAAAGGAGGAAGAAGAGGGGAGCAAAAGAAGGAATGAGGTTTGGAATAGAGGAGAAGAGCCGGGAAAAGGAGTTCATTATTTTGCCTGACGTCATAGTGTGTCTGAGCTTCAGGAGAAAGACAAACAATAACAGCCCTTTTACTAATTCAGGGTGTTTTGCATTTTGCTGTATCATGCTACAATCAGGCAGCTCAGTACTGAAGAAGAAGTAGGAGGAGGGTGGGGAAGAAGGAAGGAAGAGAGAAAAGAGAGGGTGTACACACATCCAAACACACACACACACACACACGGACGGACATAGACACACTCTTGCGCCTT
This sequence comes from Macquaria australasica, assembly GCA_005408345.1. Classification (NCBI taxonomy): domain Eukaryota; kingdom Metazoa; phylum Chordata; class Actinopteri; order Centrarchiformes; family Percichthyidae; genus Macquaria; species Macquaria australasica. The sequence goes on from SEMN01000287.1 coordinate 480,225, forward strand.
GATGTATTTCATCTCTGAGTGCTGAATAGCGTGAGGTTTGAGGGAGCGATACTTTGATCCATTGGATTTCTGAGGATTGTAAGATTATAAGGATTGTTAGCTGGAGATACAATGAAAATGTGTGTGTCAGTGAGTGTGTTTGTGTTCTTGCCTTGTGTGTGTGTGTGTGTGTGTGTGTGTGTGTGTGTGTGTGTGTGTGTGTGTGTGTGTGTGTGTGTGTGTGTGTGTGTGTGTGTGCCTCTCCTCCACTTTATCTCTTTATCTCACATGTTTTGTCAATTCCCGTCCCTTCTTACTGTACAATTTTCTAACCTCTTCTTTTTCCTCCTGCTCCCTTCATCCTTTCCTTCTTTCCTTCCTCATTTTCTTCTTTCCTTCCTCCTTTTCCATCTAGATGTAACATATTGATAAATCAATTCAGTCCAGAATAATATTCTTTGAAGCTCTCGCACTATGGCAGCAAGCATCAATATTAACTGTAGTTCAGAGTTAAATAAGGCATTATTTAATGATTAAATGAATGATTTATAAAACACATACACAGGTTGTTATTCTGTTATTCAAAGTACTAAAACAAGCACCAATATGATTTGAAAACTACAACATCATGCAGACTCAGTAAGTGAATATACTGTACTGCATTTCGACATTCTTCACTTGAACGTCACAGGTCATAAAGAGCTACAAATGACATATCCGCCCCACTTAAAGGCCTGGTCACACCATGGATGTATAATAAGAACTGGATACGGTGCCGCCGATCAGCCTTCCTTCCAATTTTTTCCAGTGAAAAAGTCCTCTGGGGGTAAAAAGCATTTTTCCCATAGGTCACCACTGTAAAAGAGGTAAAAGAGGCGGAGAAAAGCTGTGACGTCATCACAATGTAAAGTCTACGGGCCGAGCAGGAACTCGCGGGCGGGGCCAGCGGGGGGAAACACTACTGCGCATATTCAGTGGGCCGCATAACCCGGATGTAAACCCGGAAGCTAGACGTTTTTTTGGCGTATGCACCAGGCAAGCAATTCTCATTGGACTGAATAGGCGCCATCTTTGGGTCCAGTATCCAGTTCTTATAATACATCCATGGGCACAGCAGCAGCTAAAACAGCACAAAATCCTGGTGAATTTCAATTCATTCCAACAGAATTGCTGCGATTAATTGATTTGCTCATGGAGGCAAAGTAAATCCATGCGAGTTTTACGTGTGGTGCTCAACTTGGATGAACTTTGACTCGCAAATTTGTGACCAATAGCAAGCCGTCTTAACAGTACTGCTGACCTTTGAGGTGACAGAGAGCCAGAGAGTCCAAAATGGAGCAAGTGATGCACCAGAGCTTTTTTTCCCCCTCTTCAATAACTTTTTATTGAACAAAATGGTGTACAATGGGAAACGGGGTAGAAAGAGAACAGAGAAGCTTCGGGAGCTATTGTGACTGACCAGGACTACCGCGGCCGGCTAGTGTGTTAGCAGCCTTGCAAATAGTCTCTGCATCACCAAGCCTCTAGAACAAAAAATATTTTGATTATTTTTAAAGATGCACAGATTAATTTCATTATGCCACTTTGTGGTGTGACCAGGCTTTTATTCGTTGTTTCTCACTTTCCAGACTACTCAATTATGCATCTGTAAAAAGCTCAGCGGCAGAACTTTGGGAGTAGTAAGACGTGTTTCCCTGCTTCTCATTTCCTTATGCATGAGAGAGAGAGAGAGAGGAAGAGTCAGGTGGCAGGCAGAAGGAGAAAGAGGGGATGAAAGCTGTGGAGAAACATAAAGCAGTAAAATGAGGAGAGAGAGAGAAAGCTAAAAAAGATGAGGGTCAAAGAGGCAGCAGGGAAAGAAGATGAAAGATCATAATGGAGAGAAGAAAAGGGCAGCAAAGAGAAATGTGGATTTTTTTTTCCTGCATGTCTGGTACAAATTAACAGCAGGGGTTGACAGCACACCCTCGGTGCCACTGGGATGGCAAAGTGTGTGTGTGTGTGTGTGTGTGTGTGTGTGTGTGTGTGTGTGTGTGTGTGTGTGTGTGTGTGTGTGTGTGTGTGTGTGTGCATGAACCAGACTGAATTATTCAGAAACAAGCTGGGACTCGCTGAGTAAACATTAAGTCGACATAGAGATGCAGCCTCACACACACACACACACACTCCTGCTCCTCCGGTGTTCAGGGGGACTCTCACCTCCTCTGGGACCCACAGACAGATGGGACAGGAAATGTGTCACTGGGTCAAACTCAGACAGCGGTGGCCATCTTGGTACCACTGAGCCTACTGTCACCTCTATTAACCCTTGAGGAAAATAGGAGGCTTTTTTTCTGCTCATGAAGACCATTAACTGCTGCCAAGGAACAGTTTTTTCATATTCCTGTTAGACTGAGTGTTGACAACTTGACTGATTTGATAAAACGTGTGAAATCAAGGAGAGTTCAGCGGTTGCTATCAAGGATGATTTGCATTTATGTGGCAAGGTTTCACTGAATTTAATTAAAATTGATAGTCAGAATTAGGGGGAGGGAAGTAAACCAGACATGAGAATTTAGAAATGAAAATCAAAATTGTAGTAAATGGGGCACGCCACAGATGTCAAAGTAAATGTATTAGTCCCAGAGAGTACTACACAGCCTGTTAAAACAGATGTAAAATGTCTTTTGTGGCTCTCCAGGAGCTTTGTAAGTCTGATAAAATTACTCAAGTGACATTATTTGAGTTATCTCAGTTTGGGCATAGTATGGAGCTAGAGCTAGGCAGGAATTCGCTTAACTTATAAATATAATATAAGTATAAATACTGGAAGCAGGGGGAAACAGCTAGCCTGGCTCTGTCCAAAGTTCAAAAAACTGCCTAACTAAATCTAAAAACAACAAATTGTGATTTTAGAGGGAGTTAGATAGTGTAACCATTTCTTGACAAACAATAGTTTATCTGTCCACCTGACAACGTCGCGGTGCCTTGCGACCGCACAACCGTGACGACAAGACTCTGGGAAGTCACTGCTGACGGTATTGTGTGCCAAGAAATAGTCCCAGAACATAACCCCCCAAAAAAAGTTTTTACATTTCTGTTTGGGATTAAACAAACAAGATATAACATGTTAATTAGTGAGCTTTAGAGGTGCTGCAGGCCGTATTTATTGGAACTTTGCGCAGAGCCAGGCTAGCTGTTTCCAAACGGCTTCCAGGCTTTATGCTAAGCTAATCGCCTCCTGGCTCCATAGTTAAAGTACAGAAATGAAAGAGAGATCAACCTTTTAACTCTTGGCAAGAAAGTGAATATAGTAAGTGTGTTTCCCAAAACAATTCCTTTAACAAAAAGCTTGTGTTACAAACTGGGAATTATAATTTGGTCATTAGTGATAGACATGAGCATTTAACAGGGAGGGAGGATCTGATGAAGGTGATGGAGCTGGATCCAGACTATTTTGACCACTTTTGTCAATCTGTCCGTCAAACCTCAATGATTAATATAAGCAACTTAGATGGCATGTAATACGACTGTTTACTATAAAGGTTATCAGCGCTTTCTTAAGTTCACAATGTTAAGCCCTCAGTTTCTCCTATATAATCTGTATGTGTTGAAGCAAGATTGGATTAAAGCTTTGTTTCAAAGTGCCTCTCATTTTCCTGTAAGCTACTCCTTTTAATCTCTTTGTCTCTTCTGTAATTTATTTTTCATTTGTATTCCATTCCATTGATAATTTATACTGTATATTAATAATAGTTTTTGCTCTTTTCATTGTTGTCATTTTAATTTCACATCGTTTCGATTTAATCATTGACTTCCCAGCTCCAGTCCTCCTTCTAGGCTTTGTTTGTTTGACTCCAAGAATAAATCATCAGCTATTCTTTATCAACTGTTTCTTGCATTCTTCTTCTCCTGCATGTTTGTTCGCTCCGGTCTGTTGGTGGAGCGGTGGAACATGGGATAGCTGTCTAACCCCCGTCACCTGTCGAGATACGCAGGATGGATGCACCCTGTGGAAATTAACCGCCAGGATTATGCAAATCCAAATTGAACTGTGAAGTTAAGAGGCTCGGCCCAGTGACCTCGTCATCTCACACAGGCAGGGGACTGGCGTACAAACAGACAGACAGACAGACAGACAGACAGACAGACAGACAGACAGATCAACGTACAGTATTCACATGCATGCACACACACTCACAGACACACATATTAATGCATGCACACACAAGCACACACACAGATGTATGTGTGCAACAAACGCACAGACATGTGAACACACACACATAAACACAGAGTGACAGCCACAAATCATTGCTTTTTCTCTCTGTGTGTGTGTGTGTGTGTGTGTGTGTGTGTGTGTGTGTGTGTGTGTGTGTGTGTGTGTGTGTGTGTGTGTGTTTACACTTGTGAGTCCATGTGCCTCTCCTGCCTGTGTGCATGAGCTGAATTATAAAATGGTCATTAGTGCTGTGTCCCAAATTACCACACACACACACACACACGCAGACACAGACATGTTTCTCCAGCTGTGACTGGAGGAAGAATTTGGCTTATTTATTAAAAAACAACTTAAACTATTCAACGAGGCAGCACTACAACATACAGCGACTTAAATGTAGGTATTTCCATCCTTCATGTGGGCCTTTATCCATAACTACCAATGATCATGGGGACATCTTGAATGCGAGTTAGTTGTTATTTATTGTGTCACATACCAAACCCCTGTTAAATGGACTTGACAATTGGAAAACACATTAATATGTTGAACATGTACCTTGATCCAATAGTATTATATTATATGATGTCAATATTAAGTTAAATAATATAGGCCCATTCTCGTTCTCTCACAGCAAACAGGTGCTCTGCAGATTTTCAGATAAACCATATTTTTCATCTCTTCATCCTGGATACTGTCCTCCTGCCTGACCTCTGTGACAGATGATGGATGACAGATGACACATATTAACACACACACACTGATACATTTACATGTGTGCTAATGTAACACTCACCACAATCATGCACATTTGCTCACACGCAAATGCACACATCCTTATCATATTCAAGCTTATGTGCTCACAGTGTGCCAGATTTTAAATGCTGGTAGAATTTAATGGTTGGCATTAGCTCAGCGTTCCCCTGACATTTCACTGGAAAAGGGCTTCAGCTGCTAAGTGTGTGTTTGTGCGTGCGTGTGTGTGTGTGTGCGTGTGTGTGTGTGTGTGTGTGTGTGTGTGTGTGTGTGTGTGTGTGTGTGTGTGTGTGTGTGTGTGTCTGTCTGTTCACAGAGACAGGCAGACAGCAGTGGGTGTGGGTGTTGTGTGGGAGAGAGAGAGAGAGAGAAACGATGAGAGAAAGATGGCAGGGATGGAGACGACGACGAGAGGATGAGAAAGGGAGAGTTACAGACAGATGCTGTAGCATAACAGAGAGAAAGAACTAAAAGAGCAAAGGTGAGTCACCGAAGTCAAGACAGAAGGGGAGAGAGAAGGCCGGCTGAAAGAGAGAAAGAGAAATATCTATCCATGCTCTCCCAGTAGCAGCTTGCGACCATCAGTGGATAAACCAAAGGCTTCATCAGCCAGCATGCTAATGTCATTTAAGTGCTGTTTCATGGCTTAAATATTCAATTATTTTCTTCTGTGGCCCTGCTGTGTATCACAAGAGAGCCTCAGTTCCAATTTTGGTGATTATAGTCAGATGCTACTTTGAACAAATAAGTTGCTCCTTAAAGAATAATTCATGCTTATTGCAACCTGGGTCTTACTGTCATAGCTGTGCCCTTGGTTTCTTTCAGTTATGATAATAGCATAGTACCTGTCAGTGTGGCTCTGTCTACTTGTCTACTTAAGCTACAGAGTCCACGCATGTAGTTGATGCGTGCTTCAATAAAACTAGGTAGTCCATGTTCTTTGTTATAACCGTTCACTGAAAAACTTAAATACAAAAAGGTAGCAAAATACTTTAAACATACTACACAAGCACCATAAGCACAGCTCACAGTCAAAGACTAGTGTGCTCCCAGGGCTCCATAGCTCCCACTAAATTAACTAACAAGCACAGGCAGCATGTTATACATTTCATCCAATCAGAAAGTGACAAAAGATTCATTAGGGTCCAAAATCTAATTTTACTGCTCACTATAGAGTAAACTGCAGAGTGCCTCTGAGTGAACAAGTGAGTGATTTCAGACGCAGCATTTAGGTGATAATTTTACAGTTTGCCGTCGGTTTCTCTTCCAAATACGTTTGATAACTGTATGATCGTCTGACTGTTTGTGTTTCATGCCTCATCAGACTTGTTTTTAGTGATTCCCAGATCTCAGCAATTAATTTGGTGAGCACACTGTTATTATTATTATTATTATTATTAGGAATGACAGCCAAAACTTCAAAATAAGACCTAGGTTGTAATAAACCGGAATTGTCCTTTAACTATTTTTTCTTATCATAGACTCTCGAGACACTATGAAATGGATTAAACTTTTGGGGGTTTGACTCTCTGCATCTGTGCGCATTAGTCTTCCCCTCATCCTCTCCAGGATTTACTCATGTGCTGTGACAATCACTCTCTCCCTTCCTCCCCCTCTCTCTACCCCCTCCCAGCTCTTTGCCGCTCCTCCTCCCCCACTACTTCCGTTCACCCTTCATTTTCCAATGACATGGGATCATATCCTCTCTCTGGGGAATACGACGTAACTTAATACGGGTCAGTGATACACAGAGAAATGCCCTACCCCACCCTTAACCCAGTTAGTCACTGACACTGTAGTGAGTGTGGAGCTTGGGGTGTGTTTGTATGCCGTTCCATAGATATACTGTATGCATGCATGAGTCTGTGTAGCTATATGTATGTATGTATATGACACCAGCCAACCCCCAGCATTAGTCATGGACAGTAGATACTGCCTTCCACAGCCTGCTAAAAGCATCATTATGACCTTAACACACTTCCTGACCTCTGCAAAGCTTCATTAAATGCTCAAAGTCTGATGCATGATAAAGATAATGATGATGATAATGGAGGCTTCCTAGCTCTCTTATATTTGTGGATGATTACGGCAAGAAAAAGAGGAAGTTTCAAATTCATTATGTCAACAAAAACATCATGTCCTCGCCTCTGTCCTTCACAGGGTTCAGAGGCTTTTTGTACATGCAAGGGCGCTCTGCTGAGGAGTAATAACTGAGCGGGTTGATGGTTTTTCCTATTAAGACATATTCCACTTAACTGAAGGTCCATCATTCAATATATGAATAACATGTTTGTTGTTTTTCTGGTATTGATGTGTCGTTCTGTGCTATAGGGGCAGTGTTTTCCACAAGCAACTAGCTGCTGAGTGATCCTAGTCTATTTGGATTAGCAAGCATCATGATGACCTTGATTGGGACTGGCCAGCATCAATAGTGCATGTCAATCGACCAGTCACAGTGTGTACTACGAGTTTCTCTCAACTGACAGAGGCAGATTAACCAAAACAGAAAGATAGCTGAGCCTGCTTTCAGGCTGCCCCTGGTCTGAATTCAGTTTAACTCTGTGTCTAAACATGTATCCAGGTCACTGTAGTTAAGGCTAAATGGAAAAGTTTGCTTATTACTGTTTTGCCTCAGCTGGAGCAACCACGGGCCAAGACAAGGCCAGGGGTTGACTCACCATCTGGAATACTAGGAGTTTTCTCAGGAGGCTGGTCAATGAGTCAAAGAACATTGGTACAATTTCTGTATCGTGCTGTTGCTGACTGTCTTGCCGGCTTCATCAAGTGTGTAGATTGGTTCTAAGTTCATCTTTTCTCCTTCAAGAACTTCATTTTGATATTTGGTATTGGTGTATTGCAGATTTCACATGCTACAAACTGCAAATAAAACAATATTCTTGTGCAGAAATATTTGTAACCGAGTCATCCAACCATCCTGAACGTCATATGCTGCCAGATGTATGAGAATAATGAGTGTAATGTGCATGAACACAAGGGTCAAGTATCTGTGCGTTGGTTGTGATGGGCCAGCCACTTTTACCGGTTGTTACAACATTTTAAATGCACAACACAGATACTTAGGTTTGATATTTTAAGCTGTTATAATAAACATGTGGGAGCTGAGTACACACACTCTGCTAATCTCATTGTTTAATGAAGCCATTGAGTGGAGGGGTCTATTATCACTCAGCATCTCATCAAATCAACATCAGATGTTTTTATTTTGTGAATTTTGTGCATAAGTCTAAGCTTCATCATATGGTTTATCTCTTTCATGGGCAAAATCTTGCTTTTGCATAAATGAGCAGTATAAGACATTGACTTGTATAAAAAAAAAAACAGATGCAGTGTCTGTTCCTCAGGCGTGCCCTGCAGCCAGTTTTTGCTGCTCCTTACAGTCTCACAGCCACTGTACTGTAGCTAGATGAAATTTTAATGACACTCGTGAGGAAATTGTGTGTTTTTATTTGTTCCTGCAACATCTTTTGCCCTTTGGAAACGTAGTTATGTGTCCCCTGTAGTCAGGAGTAATGGTTTGGCACAAGAGTCAGTCATTGTTCAGTTCTGCTTCTGCTTATTTTGAACCTTTACGAGGACATGCAGAAAACAATGAATAGGATAGAATGTATGCATACAGCTGGATTTTTAACAGATAAGGTTCTGTTTTTGGTGACCCTTACGCCTCACAGGGAAGTCAAAGGTCACAGGTCAAATACAGTATAGAATAGTGTCCACTGAGTAAGAAAAACTGACCTCTAATGTCAACAACAAATTAACCTTCAATTAAAATGGACATACAGCAACTCTACCCACCTCTATTAACAATGTAAAGAGATTCACTGAAATAAAATGTATGAAAGTGATCACCTCCATACAAATTGTATGCAAATAGAACCAGAGCATGCAGCATCTGCATCCTCTTAAACATTCAGCAGCACTGCAGGGAGCAGTAACTAAGGAGGGGCTGCATTTCATAGCTGACCCTGAAGTACAAAGCTGAGGCACATTCACAGAGGAGCAAGAGAGATGCAGAGGACATGAATGAAAGGGAGAGTTGTTAGGAGTAAAGCTAAATTGAAAGGAGAAAGATGACTGGAGGCAGATGGAAAGAAAGACAAATGAGGAAGCGATTGTTGCTCTAATAAGCAGATACAAGGCATAAACATTAGTTCCTTGGGGACAGTAACGTGTCATGCTGATTATTTATAGAGTGACAGACTCCTTCAGGAAATCACCTGTAAGGAAATGCATAAGAGTGCAGCATGTACAATTTACATTCATTTTGAAGCAATCATTTTAATGACAGTCACTCTGTTTTACCAGAAGTAATGATCGGCTCCAGTGATTCATATGAAAAAGTCATTTGGTCATTTGTGAATAATGTTAATGCAATGAGCCTCTGTTGGAGGCTCGCCTACGGTCACTCATTCCTTTAAATCAGACAAGAAGTCAATTTTGATAAATAGGGAACCTACAGAAAAAAATATACTGCCATGATTCTCATTTTTAGATCACAGGAAGAGTGAACTCCAGTGTTTTTAGTAAATTATCAATTTAGTGATTTATTCATTTTATTCATGCTAAAGTAGATTGAAAAACCAGCACACAACCATTTGCACTAAATCTAAAAAATACACAATTTATTTATTACAATAAACAAGTAGTCATACACATCTTTATCAGCATGACCTCTTCCTAACCCACCTCATAGGTTTTCCCGCAGAACAAATACAGAGTGAAACATCCAAGTTTCAGGGTGAAACATTCAAGAAAATCCACAGGAGAGTTTCTTTTGTTAACCCGTGTAGGCAGGCCGCCATGGGACCTCATTAGGGGAAAGGTTTTGTTTTGTTTTGTTTTTCCTCATTGAATTTTTCCATCAAGAGCAAAGTCACATCTTGACATCCATCTTCATTTACTGTAGCAACTTTATTTTAGGGTTGTGAGGCATTTTGACACCATAGAGTTGAACACAGTGTCTTATTTCCATATCCAAGCTGTTGTTATGTTCATCAAAGACACAAGTTGTGCTAAGAATAGGCTTTAGAGAGCAAGAATAGAAGTACTTCTCGCTTGGAAAGTGATACTTAATGACAAAATCGGTTTATAATATAAAATAAAAGTGAACTATTTTTAAATGTTTAATTAGATATGCCTTAATTCAGCAGTTATTGATAATAATGTAATAAAAATAAAACATTGTCATTCTTTCACCAGCTCCTAGAGAAACAAAAGTCCCACTTCCTCTATTTATTCCAAAGAAACTCAGTGAAGAAGGTGTTTCGAACAGCAAATGTCAAAGGTTACATGAGTTTGGGTCTATTAATGACATTATACAAGAACAAATATTAGATATATATGAAAATCACTTCAACCATTTATTTTTTTTCTTCTTGAGGACTGGAGCCTATCCCAGCATGCACTGGGTAAGAGATAGAGAACCCCCAGCGAGGTTGCAAGTCTGTCACAGGCTAACACATATTGACAGACAAACACATTCAAACTTACAATTTAGAGTTTCCAATTCACCGAACCTGCCACTGGAAACTAGAGCACAGACGACGAAGAAAATGCAAACGCCGCGAAGAAAGGCTCACAGAAACACCAAAATACCCATAAGGTCAGAGGTCAGGTAAAGCTGAGGTCTAACAGATAAGCCACTTGCTGCTTTTTCCTGTTTACCTCCTGGCATCACAGTTAAAAGACAACATCCTACGCTCTGCTTTCACTGGAAGTTTACACGTCCACACACAGCACTGACCTGACCCATCACCCATCCCACTGATAACTCTCCGTCTCCACCTCCCTCTTGTTCTCAAACACTTTTCCATTTCCCTTTTCAACAAGTATTCTCTCTCTCCTCGTCACTCTGTCTCTGCCTGTCTCTCTTTGACTGTCTGTGAGTGGGCAAAGAAAAAGACAGACATGGATCGTACGAAAACACAGCAGAGAGAGAAAAACAGGCTGAGGGGAATACACAGACAGACAAAAGAGAGACAAGGAGCATCATCAGTGATCCATATCTATATCACTACAGGTCTAATAGATGCCCCAGTCGGTGGCAGGCTGAACCAATCAGAGCATGACACACGTTCATAGAGTGTCGGTATCCCATGGCTACAATCTCCCAGACCCCCCCTGGGGCATGCAGAGGATGGTAAACAAAATGGATCACAATACACAGCCCATAGTAGTGTCTGTCTGTCTGTCTGTCTGTCTCTCTACCTTCTTTTCTTCCATCCCTGCAAATTACCACAGAAGTAGTCCCACCATGAAACAGACACTTTTTTCTCTCACCAGAGCAGCAACCCCAGGCGAGCAAAATTAAATCATGCCATCCTCTGCTGCTGCTGCGCTGACTGTCTAGACTGAGAGAGAGAGAGAGAGAGGTGGAGAGGTCCACATACAAAGCCCCAGGCAGACAGAGGACAGAGACTGTCTGGTAACAGGTACACAGAGGGCATCTGGAGTTCTGGACTGAGTTAACTAACTGGGTTTGCTCTGAGCTGATTAAACATACAGGGGAGAGGAGAGGAGAGGAGAGGTGGAAAATAAAGGGAGGGGGTTTGAGGGAAAGTAAAGGGGATGAGCAAAGGTCACTGATAGGCAATGATTACAGGTTTATAATAATTTAATGATATAAGCTTTAAGATTTCCGTCCTGGTTGGTTTGGTAACACCCGTGTTGTTTTGTAAAAGCATTTCTGATGAGTGATCGGGGTCAGCATTGCGTCTCCTGTTACTGCTTCACAATAAAAGCCACCCCGTGTTTTACCAGTTGAATGTTTTTATTGCAAAGCAGCAGGAGTCCTAAACGTTCGATTCTTACATTAGCAGTAACAATTCTGATACGGCTGTGGGAGAGTGAAAATAAACAGATATCAGTGAAATAAAAAAACAGTAATGCTGTATTACATGCATGCATCATTTCCTGTGATTCCCTTGTGCGTGTAAAGGCAATTTGAATCCAGCACGGGAATAGCAGACTCTGCCACTAACAATGAAAACTACTAGATAGAGAGGTAATTAAAGAAGTTGAATACCTTGACTTGTTATTTCTGAAAAAATGCAAATAAATGAAATAAATGCTATCATAAAAATGCTATCATAAAAAAAGGGCTTGATATGAAAATCTTAAGGATTATAACTTTAATGCACAGCACTTGAGGCTGGAAATGTAGCAAGTTTTGAGGGAACTTCTGAATTGTCACGAAGAGTTATGTGTGCTTCCATCCAAACCTTAGCAGTCATGACAAAAATGCTCAATTGAACATACAAAATTTATGGAAATTTTCCATTTGTGTGCAGCCTTTCTAAACCATCACGTATCACGAAATCTCAGTAATATAAAAATACTCAAATGAAAATGAGAACTTGTGCCAACTTTAAGTAGAGAAAGTAGTAGAGGAAGAAAGAGCATGAGAAGGGGTTGAAGAAGAGAGTAAAAGGTTATGCAACTGGATGGGGGGCATGAGAGGTTACAACACTGCAGCTGTGTGAAGAATATAAAAGATTCTGGTGAAAAGGGGTAAAAGATTTTTTTACTAAAGACAATACAAGTTATGTGGTGGGTGGTAAGTGGGTTAAGAGGTGAAAAAGAGAGGTAAATGAAGGTTAGAGTGAGGTTGAAGAGATGTAAAAGGGAGGAGGAGGTGGTGAAAGGGTTATTTAAGATGACAAGGTTAAAAGGAGGGTCACTAAGGTTACTGCAGAGAAGAGTGCAGAGCTGAAATGAGAGAGGAGGAGAGGATAAGCGGGAGAATGAGATGGGTGTAGAGGGGTGGTGAAGGCACAGATTAATTATACTAGTAGATCCACTGGGACTTACATAGGAGAGTATAAGAGACAAGAGAAGTGAATGAGTAGAGAAGTTAGAATATGAAAAAGAGGATAGAGAGGAGAGGAAAAGGGTGAGGACAGTTGAAATACTCCAACAATAGCACTATCTAAGTAGTATTAAATGAATATATTATATTGCCATCAGACTTGGAGAAGATGTGGTTCATAAAATTATAGTGGAGGAGAGGCAGTGACTGAATACAAGATGGGTGTGAGGGCGAGTCAGACATAAATTAATTACAATTTCAGGAGGAGAGGAGGGGAGAGAGCCTTTAGAGGAGAGGAGAGAGAAGGGTAAGACAAGGTGAGGCAGGGTAAGTCAAGGTGTTGTGTTGCCGTGTGACCGGGTGAGCTCCGGAGGGTCTCGAGGTTGTACAGAATTCCTAATGAGGGAGAAACTGCAAAAAAGAGCCTGAACCACTCCCGGGAATAGTGCAAACCTCCTATTGGGAAGCCTGATCTTTATCCTCTCCCTCTCTTCCTCCTCCCCCTCTTCCTCCACCCATCTCTGGAGGAAGCACGTATTCACACACACACACACACACACACACATGCAGACTCTCTATAAGCAACAGGCACACACGCATTGAAAAAATCTCCAGATCAAAAATGGACAAAATGAAAACAAACAAGCTACATGTGAAAACTGGGGAAAATACACAGAGACACAAGCACAGCATGAGCTTATAGATACACACACTGAGCACACACACACACACATTACCCTACCCAACCTGACCATACAAGACAATGCGAGAGCATGGGGCCAGCGGTCCATTCAATAATGGCTCAAATTGGAGGAAATGGGTTCTGAAATTACATTTTCAGAGGTTCTCATTTTAAGTGCATGACTGCAGATTCACATTCATTTCCTGCGGGACTCGGTCAAGCGTCACATCAATCAAACATCATACAGCTTCATCTTACAGCCATTCGTAAACTATAATGAGCCTAACGGGACATATCTGATGACAAAATGTTTTTGTATGCAATTGAGGAGAGGCTGGCAAGCATCTAATATGGTATCTGTTTTGTACATTTACAAGAGCCAGCTTTGTAAATGTACAAGAGCCCGAAGGATACGGTCTCCAACCCTTCAGAAACTAAATGAACGTGTTCAGATTTCAGGCTTTAAATGGCACTCTCATATGAATGACAAACAATAACACCAGCTGTAGTACAGGCTTGAATCCTCCATTGTTAACATTTTAATCAGCACACGGTGATGAGCATAAAGGAGATCAAGACCACAGTGCATACACAATAATGTATCATGGCTACACATCTGAAGTCTGTCTCTTGCATTTGCCACATTGGCCATCATTGACGCACACATATAACCACTAAGCATTAAAATGCACTCTATGCAAAACAGTAATATTTTGTTTCTGTGAATGAAAACATCTCTGAGTCAGAGAGGCCCACCCAAACCATGGGAGACTGTGTCACACTGCTGCCATCTAGTGTTTGAGCCTGAGGAAACAATGTTTTGAAGCAACACTAACAGGCTTTTGGGGGGGGGGTCTGGATTTCTGTTTGAACTGGTTTAAATTGATTCTATGAAGTGTAAATGGGATGATATACTTTTATGTTTTTTTATGGTCGAGAACCAAGAAGTTTAGTGTCTCTTACATTTTCTGCACCATTGTCACTCCCTAACATCCAACACTTGGCTGACTGGGATCCACCAAAACACATTAAAATGCACAAAACATACTCAGGGAGACAAAGAGAACAGGCCAGCTGTCTGTGGGACATAAACTCAAGGTCTACAGTGTTTTATCTGAGGAACATGGAGACTCAAACTCCCTGACATGCAGATGTTGCGCTGAAGGACAGACTTAAGATGAAAGAAAGTGTAGCAGTGATTGCATTTAATATCAAGATCACAATCGTCTCACAAACCAAGTCTTGGACTGGAATACAGGAGTTTGTTTTGGTGGCACTGACAGACACCAGACAGAGTATATCAGTACAAAGGACAGACAATGACGTCCAGCACACAGAGAAAATGAGCAAGTTTCATTGTTTGACTTCTATTGAGTGAATATTCCACAGTTTGCATTCTTCATAATAATTAACCCATTGTGCAACATCAAGTCTGGAAGTCATCTGAATAAAAGTCAGGCAGTAATAAGACTTAAGGATATGATTAGTTTGTGTTGCCACCACCCAAGCGATTGCAAAATAACTTTGCAACATCATGAGCTCATTTACAGCTCTGCAAAAACATTTTTTTTACCTGAATTACAAATGTATTCACACATTTATTTGTCTCATTCCACTCTAACTTTCTGAAATATTTGTCAGGTTCTCTGTGTCCTCTGATAAATTAAATGAAACTGTAAAATAGCACAGAGTAATACAAAGGAATCCAATATATGAGGCAGCACTGACCTCTTCTATCTCTGCTGCTGACCCAAATTAGGTTCAGAATGAAGCTGACTGGCTTCACTGCACTGAATATGATTCAAAAACCTTGATTATCTATGAGAAAACTCTTTTCTGTCTGATTCATGTTTGTCAGGTCTGTCACAATACCTTGCCTCTAACTTATATGTAATATGTTTTAGAATAATGAAACTGGTTATTTACATAAACATTTAAACGTGTAATAAATTGTCACTTATACAGTGATTTACAGTGCCTTAATATGAGCCAAAAGCCAGAATTAAACATACAAGACTCACCCTTCCCTCTCATTCAACACTGCTGACTAACTGTGATTCAACCAGCCAGAAATGCCCAACTTCTGCTTTTTTACCTCTGAAAATAAGCTTTATTATTCGATATTCAAGGAGATTTAGATGTTCTGACTGTACTGTTTATATCAGTGATCATCTCATTTGTTTACAGTAATTGCATTATGTCTTACAATAAATTGTGTAATGAATTATTGATGTTCAAAGGCTACTGCCGACATGCTACACATGAAGAATAATGGCCGCTATTACCTGTAGCAGTGCATATAGTGGAGGTGGAGAAAATGTAATATAGAAATATAAGAGGTGGAGGTGTGTGTGTGTGTGTGTGTGTGTGTGTGTGTGTGTGTGTGTGTGTGTGTGTGTGTGTGTGTGTGTGTGTGAGAGAGAGAGAGAGAGAGAGAGAGTCAGTATATAATGCTGTATTTGACCCAAACTGTTTAAAAATGTGTCCTTCTTTCTGTGCTGGGTCTGGGTCACGACTGAGTGGGTTCAGGCTGGAGGTCATTCAGTGCTGGAGTGTTTCTGATAGTTTTAAACCATGCAGAGACACACTGTTATCTCTGTGGCCCAGAAAGACCACTGATATCTCTATTTCCTCTGAGTGCACGCACACACACACACACACTATATGCTTATGCATTCACGCACACAGACAAACATAGACAGCACACAGGCAGAGACATTCACAAAAGCACACACATGAACACACACAGAGAAACAGTTTGGGCACACAAAACTGCACCCTACAGAGACATGCTGACACTCACAAAGTGCAAACACATACTGTTAAATATACATTGTGAAACCGTGAAAGACAAAGAAATTCATACTCTCTGATTGGGCACACAGACACACGGCACCAAACTAACACTAAGGCATGCATTCAGCACAGTACCCAGCCAGAAACCCGGTCAGAGCTAAACCAATAAGACACATCTCAAGAAGAGATGAGTGAAGTTACAACGCCACACTGCACCATGTCACACACAGGCTCACTTAACAGCCTCTGATGAAAATACACTCAGTTCCCTTTGGAGAAAATTAGCCTTATCTACAGTATCACTCTCTATTTCAGTCACACACTCAGTGGTGCCCCTCTGTGGTCATCCAGTTGTACTGCAAGAGGGTGAGGCTCTGCCAGAGGGTTACGGTTTGGATTAACATCTGTTTCATTTGGAATCCGGAGAGGTTTAAAGTGATCATGCACACATCTCACACAAGCTCTACCCTCCTAAATCTCACAAACACTAGAAGTCTCTGTGAATCTACTAAGCAAATGCAGTCCTTAAAATCATAGTTCATTATGTGTCACTATATACTTTTTTAATCTTCATCAGAATACTTGATTTGACTAAAATTTAGAATCAAATCACTGTATCTGTTCAGCATATTATGGGTACAGTCCTGCTGGAATAGTGGCTGATGTATAGCCTTAATCTTCCCATTGAAGGCATGGTTTCATATTGAGATTTACAGTATACATATAAAATATTGTTGAATGATTTATTTTTCTTTTTAAATGTGGCATTGTATAATTTGTTTACGGCTCATGAAAGTGGAACAGTTGCAAGGTAGTAAGCAGGAAACCAAAAAAAGGAAGTAGTCAGAGATACCGTGATCGGACTGCATATGCTTCATGCAGAATGCATTAATGGACTGAATTTCCATTTCTTCACTTAGCCCACTGTAAACTGTCACTTAAATTAAATTTGAACACATGATACAGGCTATCTATCTACGGCCCATCTTTAGTCCCACAGGGTGAGCTACCTATGATGGGTGATTCATTAATCCTGATGAAAGATGATGGATTAGTTTACTACATTTCAATTTTACAAATGAGTTTAGTGGCAGCAGCGTGTTCTGCTGTAATTATCATTAATGACTCGTAATTAAAACAGCGTCAGGACGTCGCAGGGGGACGTGAGCTCAATTAATAACCGCATCAGAGCCAAAACGTCCTGTCTCCACCACAGCAATACAGTTATCCCGCCTCCTCCATCAGCCTCTCGCTTGTGCTGCCTTCGGGTGCTGTTGGAAATTCGAAAACATTGTTCTAACGACGCAAATGACGACCCAGAGCAACTGCATGTATAGGATACAGTATGACCATTCATTTTTTACTACAGTGGCATTGGATTATACATCACATTTTAGTGTCCCTACGTAGCCTAACAGTAAATGTTAACAGAACATTTGTTTGTTCAGCCTACAAGAGCTTGCGTCAAGCTAGATTAACATAAAACGTTTTTTTCCCAGAGAGCACGCGAATGCAGCAGTCACTCTGAACGGTGCAGGAGATGCTTTCAGACGCAGCTTGCTTCACTGTGCAGCCGCAGCGGAATATAACAGAAAACAATGTGTAGGAAGATGGCAACTAGATCCCTCCAGACAGAGTGACTGATCATGGCCAGTCGGTTGCGAGACGCTCCTCGCAGCCGTTCAGGAGACCCCGCCGGTGGCCTTAAAACGGCGCGACTGCCCCGCCAACAGGAACCGTCCGGAGAGACCGAGGACGCGGCGGAGTCGCTGCGGGAGCTGCCGCGATGGATGCGGCTTTACTTCTACGGGATGCACGGCGTGACTCTGGATGTGATGCTCTCATCGTTACAGGGGGTTTTGAATTATCGGGACCCTAAACTGGTAGGTTTTTCCTCTCCGTATCTTTGCATTATGCATTCACTGACCCACTTTGCGCTGGAGAAGATCTACTCACAGAAGAGGTGTTTCCGAGGTCGGCCTGTGGTGTTTCATCTTGTTTTCTACCCGTCTGTATACATCGGGCTGCAGATCCTGATCGGGAACATTAACACTTTGACCGAGCAGGTGAGGGTGTTGTCTGGCACACAGCTGGCAGTGCACTACATCCTGGCTCTCTATTTTGCTCAGGTGTTTCACAGAGGGCTGTTAAGGCTGCAGTATCACCCCCCCTGCCCTGCCGCCCCCCCGAGCAAACCCGGCCCGGAGGACAGCGGTCATGATCGGGGGCCTCCTCGCGGTCTTCCGGGCTTTGTGCGCTTCTTGTTTTTCGGGATGCACGGCTTTCTGGACGAGGTGCTTTTCACCTCTATTTTCAACCTTGTGGAGAAGTCTGACCGGACCCTCAGCGGCCACACGTCCCTGTGGTCTTTCCTGATGTACGGGAGCTGCAGCTTCGTGGTGGAAAAGCTCTACCTTCACCTGCACTTCAGCAGAGGCTGGGGGATGTGGCGGCGGCTCCCCATCTACATCTGCTTCATCTACACCTGGGAGTTCTCCTGGGGTCTGGTCCTGAGGCAGTTTGACGCCTGCTCCTGGGACTACTCCCATTATCCTCACAACTTCATGGGGCTCATCACCCTCCTGTACTTGCCAGGCTGGGTCTGCCTCAGTCTGTATCAGGACGTGCTGTCTAACGTCCTGCTGAGAATCAAGTGCACCAAAGATGTAAATGAGTTGAGTGGGGAGAATGGAGAGGTCAATGGACAGCTGGAGTCAAAGAAGAAACTACTTTAATGTTTTCTTTTTGAGGTTTTAACTTCTAGGGAAAGTCTGGATCACATTAGACTAATGAAGAAAGAAGCAGGCATTATTTTATTCTAATTAACAAAAGACAAAAAAATTGATATCCGTCAAGAGGTTAAATTGTATAATGTGGGACCAGGTTGGCCTTTCAACTCAAATCATGGTATAAATAGGTCTGGGGTTCTGCATTTGTCCACATATCAAAGTATTTAAGATCATTACTTTGACTCCTTGGACAGTTGGTCAGCAATATGTTGCCTTGACGAGTTACAACAGATGTTGTGATGTTGAATATAGGATACAACATTTAGTTTAGGGTCCAGTTACTTTGGAGTCTGGACACTTGTTAGTATGCAGATGAGACATTTTCCAGCTGATATTTCTGGGTCCAGTAATAAAAATAAATCACAACTAAAAGACCCTGAATTGTTTACCTAACCGGTTTAAATTCAGTTAACCTACTGCCATTTTTATCTGATGTATAATATAGTTGTAATATGAATATTTTACAAATCTTCATGACTTTGGAAGTGTGAATATTACGTTGGTTTTTTTTCTAATGATTGCAGTGGCAGACTTGCCATCTTATACATTACATGCATTGTGGCAGGTCTAGTATGAGTTGTCGGCATGCTTTCGGCATGCTTTAACTGTAGCTCATATCTGCATGCTAAAAGTACAAATAAAATAACATCTGGAAGGTTTTGTTTCAAAAGGTTTATGGTTTAGGTTTTGTTAACCAAAATACATGTATTGCAACCTAATATTCAAAAGTCAGTATTTTCAGGACAAAGAAGACAAAAAAAAACTGTTACGAGGACAGTGCCTATTGTTCCATCTTCTGTGTTTAAATGTTCATCTCTGTTTATTTTATTTTTTTTATTGTTAATTTACATTTTGAAACAAACTTCCTATTTTCACTCAGCTTGTTAATATGACCCCCGAGTAATGCATGGCAACTTTCATAGTAGAGATAAAACCCAGTAATATATGTAGCAAGAAAACCTGTAGCTGAATGGATACGAGGAGCCAAGTGAGATTTTACTGTGAATCTTTTATGAACCAAACGTTACTTTGCTGGAGTGCCTTCCTGTGCAGACGGAGTCAGCCAGACTCAAACAAACAAGGCTCGATGTCCATGGGGTTCCTCTTTTTATACATGAAGTGCAGCAGTGTCTTAACCTTCAGCACTAATGACGGTCTCAGTCAGTGAGGTTGCATTTGTTCTGTTATCAGATAAACACTAAATCACTAAATGATCAAGCTGATCAAATTTACTGATTTCTATATCCAACACAAACATAAAAATGGAAAATTGTTGTCATTGAACAACCTCGAACATTCATCTAATTCAGATGTACTGTGCTTTCATTTTGTGTAACTGCTAGAAAGAAATGGTCAAACAGTGGTCAAACACCACTGAACCTCCTGTTAATGACGGGTCTGTTTTGTCTTTGTTTGTTTTGTTTTTTTACCTTACTTTCTAAACCTTTGGTATATGCAGCAAGTCATGTCAAGTCAAATTCATTTCCAAAGTACTTTTACTGAGCATGTTTACCCCAAACTGATGGACATTTCATGTAAAATGCATTTCTTGACAGATGCCACAGTGCCAGAGCTGACACAAAAATCTGTCTCAAAGAAAACATATACAATTTAAATCCATTAATCAACTTAACTTGTAGTGAATATAGTACAGACATATTGTATATCCAGAAGGAATAGGTTTTATTTAAATATTCCCTGAATAAATTCCAACTGTGTATACTTTGTAGAGCATTTTCTGACACCCAAATTTGCTTTATAGTAGTCTTATGCCTTATTAACAAATTAATCTAAGTACCTGGCACTGTGACTAAACAAATGGTGGTAAATCTTAGCAAATTTGTCAACTCTATACAAGTCACTTCGTTAGGTAACTAACCATCACTTGGAGTTGGTATATTCAGAATTAAGTGGCTGATAAAGTGACAGATTTGCCAGCTGTTGTTTGAAGCTGTTTCACTCCTTCACAGAAGCATTTTAACTTGGTGCTGGAATCAATCCCGTCATTCATGAAGCTGCCCTTTAATAATTTCTTTATAATTAGAGGATATTTTGTACTAATCACAACTCCAAATTCTGATCATTTGTATTAACTGATTGAAGATATGAGTAGTGTTTTCTGAATGTTTAGATAAGCTTGTGATTTGCCGGATGCAAAGCTTGAATGAATTTGAAATCTGTTCTGCTATTTTTGAGTCTGTTTTGATGGCTCAGTGATCCTAGTAACATACTTCAATACAACGCAAAAAGTAATGATTATATGCCCTTGTATGCTGTGGGACCAACATTGAAAATTGTTGCACATCATTAAATATACATCATTCACTTTGTATTCTTAAAATAAGAAACTAGATCTTGATTCATCAAATTGCGTCTTGTCTGCACATGTTTAGAAGGGTAATTGGCACATATATTATGTCTTACCATTTTTCTTTATCACCATAAAGAGGTGTCAAAATTGATTTCAAAACCATGTTAAATTGTATCACAACTGATACTAGAACTGAACATTTAAAGTGCTAGTGAGCCCTACCTGTGGCTGGTGTGTTTTG
This sequence comes from Macquaria australasica, assembly GCA_005408345.1. NCBI lineage: Eukaryota > Metazoa > Chordata > Actinopteri > Centrarchiformes > Percichthyidae > Macquaria > Macquaria australasica. The sequence goes on from SEMN01000287.1 coordinate 501,802, forward strand.
GGTTTTTGTTTTTTTTTTGTTTAACTTGGCAGCTATTTTGAGGTTCTTAAACATGAATTTGTACTTTGTACATCTTTTTCCAAATAACTGTATTGTAATCATACTTTATTTTGTGCTGTTATTCACCAATTTAAAAAAAGAAAGACCAAACTGCTTTTAAAAAAGATATGAGAGGTTGGAATGAAATTTACAATGGCATGTACTGTACAACTTACAATTTTAATTAAATCTGAAATTTTCCTGTGGCACAACTGGCATTCCTTCATTTCTTTGCTTTAATGTTGGGAAACACCATTTACACTATTCAGCAGAGTTCTGAGCAATTTCACACTGTATGTGTATAAAATATTACCTTCTGTCCTCATAAGAGACCAGGAGAGTCCAGGTAAAAGCTATAATCTCGTGTTCATTTGAGCACTTAAGTTGTAAAAGAGTGTAAAGAAAATGAAGCGGAGGAGGCAAGAAAGCCTTGCAGGAGACATTGTGCAATAAGGAGGAAGCTTATCTTTTTTGTTTTTTATTTGGTGTCCTGGGTGTTTTAGCTCTGTTAAAACATTCACTAATATAGGCTACAAACAAAACAAAAAGGTATGCAACCTTTTACCCATATACACACACAGTATCTTATCTCTTGAAAAAGGTCTCAGTAAAAACTCAAAAACAAGACACAAACAACAGATTATATCATAGATAACGTTGGCTTCTTGCCTGGAAGTTACTTGCCAGAACATATACCAGTTTCTGGTACACATAAAAACTATTTGTGTTGTCTCTCGTTACTGCTTCCTTGTTGAGATATTTTTGTGATAAATTAAACTAATGAAACAAGATATGGAGGAACCAGGAAAGTTGAACAAAAAGCCCACACTTTGAACTTTCACTTGTTGTCTGCATGAACTTGTAGGGAAATTGTAGTTTTCTGATGCTCACTGTGCTTTCTGTTGCAGTTTAACATGTGGAACGTTGTCAAGGCAGCCCGTGTTTGTGCCTGTGGTTGGTTGGTTGCATGGATGAGACAAATATGCATCATGGCACTGAACTGGTTTACATGACGTACAGAGTCTAAGAGTTGTCATGATGTTGACATAGCGAATAGTGATAACCATATGATAATAACTGAAGAAGGTGACTGAATTTTAGTAGCCAGTATGTGGTTAAACAGGGGTGCAAAACCATCAATGTATCAAACTGTCTTTCTCTCTCTCTTTAAACCACCTTGGAGATCATTATGACACAAGCAAACACGCAAATCCAGACGTGCGTCACATGCTTACCACCCAGAGGACTCAGTCAATACACCAATGGCCTACAGTATCTGCTGACAACACCGCGCTGGGAATACCATACACTAACTCCTCCATAAAGACTCATTAGCACTCTCAATCAGAAGTATGTGACTGCAGTGTACATAGACTGTATATAAAGATGGACGTTGTGACAGCTCCCCAAAAGTGAAGCCAAAACATCTCGATCGCCCGCTGGCTGCAGAATAGGTCATAAGCCCCGCCTCCTCCATGGTAATGGATGGGACATGGGCCGAACTAAAAAATCAAAGTACACGTCAAATAAATTTTTCCCAAAGACGGTTTCTGTCATTTTAGGTCGTTCTTATTACGCTGATGTTTGTTGTATCCTTGCCTACCCTGTTTCCAGTAGCAACTAGCAGCTGTTTCCTGCAAGAAAAGCTCCTGCTCAATACCAAAGACAAAGCAAAGTTAGCTATTAGCCAGTTATTTCTTTCAGTGGTTGGAGACCAAAACAGTGAGAAAAGAAGATTGATTATTGGACTTATATTCGCCCGATTTTAACGAATTTTAGCTTCTTGTGGAGTTCTTCTGCCTTCTAGAGGCCTAGAAATCAATTAATGCAGCTTTCAAGTCCCTGTACACACACACACAGGTGTTTTCACTTATTATCTGATAAGAGCTCCTCTCATGTTGTTGTAGCAAAGCTGGGAATTACAGTATCGTAGGTCAACAAAGTCTGTGAGCTAATAGCAGTGGTAAAGGTGGAAACTGCCCTGCCCATACAACAAAACTATAAAGAGAGTCAGACATGTCACTGTAGGAAAATCACAGGTATAAATAATAAAAAATTAATGTTGGCTGAATTCCATTTTACTGTTTTGGTTTCAGGGTCCTGGTATCGTGCATGCTGGCTCACTGTCACACTGTCATGGCTTTCTGACTTAGAACACACCATCGTTAATGATATTAGTAACACCTGTGGTTTTTATGAGTGAATACACCTGTGGGGGTGCACCAAGGAGTGAGCAACCTTTTCATTTGTTGATGTGCCAACAACAGCACCTCTAACACCAGAATAAGAATGCAGTCCAATCACTTAAAACTAGTTAAATTAAGAAAACAACGCAGAGTTCAATTAATTTGGTTAATCACATTTTGAGACAGAATCTTTAACAGAACTCTTCATTCACTCAATACTCAGTCATCCTATTTTCTCTGTATTGTGACAGGTAAGTAGGCCTACAACACAGAACCAACAACGCATTGCTCTCTGTCTATTTTAATTTATTTACATACAGTCAAATCATATACAAATGCCCAGTGGGAATACTATCATCATAGCTCATACTTACTTGATATAGCACAGTATTTGTTTGAGACACAGTTTTATTTGAGATTATCGCAAACCCCTGAATGGTAGCCCTGTTCTCCAGAAATCAGAAATCAGAAATCCTTTAATAGTCTCACAGTGGAGAAATTTACTTCGTTACAGCGCAGATAAGAGGTAGAATAAAGAGATAGATAAGAATATAAATAGAATAAAAATAGAACAAAATAATTAAAAAAATAATTAAGAGCACGAAAGCAAGACTATGGAACATGTTCTGTCAGTGGTCACAGTATGCACACACATTATATTATTTAGTATTTGTGATAGGCGGCAATAACATAAGAATTAAAAAGGGTGTTGGTATCCCTGGACTCCTCAAGAAAAATTCTGTAGTAAAAAACAAAGAAAAAGTAAGAATAATCATTACGGGGCGTTTAAGCAAGTTGGAAAGTCCTCAACTAAGCCAGTAGCTCCAGGTTCAGTAAGGATGCACTGTGACGCAATTGGCTTTTGTGCTTCAGTTGAGCAAAGCCTGCAGTCTTTTCACTTTAATCACTAAGAATGCAAATCACGCTGTGGACTAAACACACAAAGTGTCCAGCACTGGATTGTGACAGGACTGGGTAGTTCCCAGGTCTGAATGTACAGTATATTTTGGTTTAAGTGGTGTGTTTCCTGAAAAAAAGAACTTCAGATCAGAAAAGAAAACTCTCAAACATTTTGATTACAAGCTAAACTTTCATGTTCTTTTTAACATTGTCCTTAGTAATACTGGCTTGTTCTGTATCATCCAACATGGATTTATTCAGAGTGTGAGCCTTTTGGTACAGCCCTTGCTTCTCACTAAATATCAGGGCCTTGGCTAGCTCTGTGTATGTCCTGGGAGAGCAGCTCAGTCCTTTGTAGCACTGACAGGTAAACCTTCTGCTCAGAGTCTTCAGGTCTGTGAAGGTAGGTCTCCCTAGGACAAGGTAGCGGTTCTGAACATGCATGACCCTGAAATTCTCAGGGTTTAGGTGGAGGTAGTGATTGGAGTTGTAGTTTTTTCTGACACAGCGGCCATTCCCTCGACACAGGAAGTAGCTGCAGAGATGGGCCGCTGAGGTGACATTGGTGATGTAAGGGTTGAGGGTGGAGGAGAGGTAGGATGAGAGGGCTTCACAAGAAGTCTGGCGAGCAAAGGAAAGAAAGAAGAGGAAGGTGTTCAAAAGTAAAAATATACTCTGTGCATGCATATTTTTGGAAATACTAAATTGGCTTTCTTGCCTAGAGTTAGATGAGAAGATCAATGCCACTCTCATATCTGTCCGTTCAATATGAAGCTGAAGCCAGGAGACAGTTAGCTTAGCTTAGCATTAAGACTGGAAACGGGTGGAAACAGCTAGCCTGGATCTGTCCAACATGTCATATCTCATTACTTGATCCTGTACAAAAAGTGTAAAAACATGTTTGATGGTGGGATATGTACCAGACTGTTCCTTCAGTAAGTCACTGCTCCCGGCCAAGAAATAGACCAGCACTAAGCTAACATCAGTAGAACCACACTTCATTTACACTTCGGTTTTTGTACAGCTTAAACAAACGAGCTATAACTTGTGAGCTTAAGAGTTGCCGGTAGGCATATTTTGTTAGCTTTAGACAGAGGTAGACTAGTTGTTTCCCCCTGCTTTTAGTCTTTATGCTAAGCTAAGATAACCGGCTGCTGACTCTAGCATTAGATTGAATGGACAGACATGAGAGTGGTATCAATTTTTTCATCTAATTCTCGGCAATAAAAAGCGAATAAGCATATTTCCCAAAATGTCACCTATTTCTTGAAAAGAACATTGTTTTTACAGGTTGTCATGTGTCAGTCAAGTAAATATAGAAGTTTATTAACTGAAGTAAAAGCAGACAAGACAAGTTAAGGAAAGATGGATGCACAAAAAATTGCAATATTTCATCATAAAATAACCTAGTGCACTGAATAATACACATTAAATAAAGATATCTAACTGAAAGTATATTCATTAACTTGAATTTACATGGTGAGGTCTCTTTCAAAAGACATCCAGTGAAAGTCACTATCATCAAACTAATCTTGGCTTCCCTGCCATGGATTAACTAATACTGACGCATAACCAACCACCACAATCCATCAGTAGCTGTGCCACTCAGGTATTGTCAGTCAGTCACAGAGACGAGCAGACTCCTATATCGTCTAATTGAACACATTGTCTCTGGTCTGACTACCTGCCATCAGTACACTGTCATGTCTTTCAGCAGTCCAGTGGAGGTCTGCGGGGTGATGTTACCTGGTCATCATAGTCAGCACTTGCCCCCCATAGCACAGCGCCAGACACTCCCACTGCTGCACTCTCGCCAATGGTGCTGACCAAGTCTCCCTGGACACAAAGGGTAAAATTATGTTCATTATTGCCTTTGTACAGATACACAGAAACCACCACAGGTATTCACAAATGGAATAAACAATAATGTATGCATGCATGGAGCACAGATGTTTACACTGTTCTTATTTCCCCAAAAGGTGAGAAGAGAGGATAAGGATTACGCCCTCAAGTGAGGGTTACCACCTGAGCAGGATGTTATTACACCAAGAAACCAAACTCCTCTTAAAACTGGACCTCAGGCTGGAAACACCTCACTGCTGGGTTGAAGAAGTAACTTAAGATGTATCTAATTTAGTCAAGTGTCACTAATGAGTCTTTTTCAAAAATGTAATCTGTTTGAATGGTGGATATAATTATAGATTTGTTGAGTAAGATTAGTGAGTGGCTGTCATTAATAAATGCCTCCCAATGACTGCAGCATGTTTCAAACAAATCAACATTTAAATTGCTCTCATTTACCTGGCTGAGGAAGCGTCTGTTCTGGTCGACAAAGACAGGTCGCATGTAAACAAACACGGGTGCAGTGCCACTCTGTTTGGGCAGGGCAGATACTCTGAAAGTTTCCTTGACACGGTTTCTCACCATCAGGGCGGCTCTGGGATTGTCTGCCAGAGAGACCTGAAACAGGGTAAGGATGTAGGGGGAAAAATACGTCTAAAGAATTTAAATTCTGGGAATAATATTAGGGATAACTATTGCCCTACAATCTAACCAACCTGCAGGTAGACAGATGGGTAGAGGGCAGTGCTGGACTCCCACAGCCAGAGCAGCTCATCATTCTGCCTCCTCACTTCCTTGGAGCACTGGCCTGTGTAGTCTGGCTTCTCCCAGCCATAATTGTAGCAGTTAGGAAACAGGTAGAAGCCCCAGAGATAGTTGGGTCTCATAGTTCTGCCCATTGCCAACATCCCTGACATGAAACTCCTAGCTGCCACCTAAAATGGAAGGAAAGAACAAAGAAGAAGTTATTCATTAATATTTAATAGTATAATTTGTACCCCGCCTCTTGCCCAATGTCAGCTGGGATTGGCTCCAGCCCCCCGCGACCCTCTAAGAGGATAAGCGTATACCGCTTATCCTCTTAGAGGATGGAGTATAATTTGTTTTATGAAACTTCACACAGCTAGTTCTGACCTGGAACTGTTGTTTGGCCTTCTCTATGGCCCGCTGCACTGTGAGGGAGCGGTTTGCCTGCATAACACGGGCCACAGATAAAGTCTGGTAGATTCTCTTAGTGCCCCAGTTTCTGTCCCATAGGGGGCGCCATTCCTCCCAGTCTATCACAGCCAAGCCTCGGCTTGTCCTGGAGGGAAGACAGGAGGGCGAAGAAGAGGTTAAAGATCAGCATCAAAGGTGTCAAACAAAAAAGGGTGATTTTTTTTTTTTTAATTTGAGGTAAAAGGCTCACTTGGATGGGATGTAGTAGTTAATATCTGCTCTGGCCTTGTTCATGCTGGCTTTCAGGTTACCTCTCTGAGGGATGCCGCCATTAAACTGTTTCCTATTAGTGAGGTCTACATGTGGGTAAAGACCCAATCGGTCTGTGTAGAACAGAGACAGGAACTGACCTGGGACCTGCAGCAGAAACATGATGAAGTGTATCAACTTGTGAATTTCCCTCAAATAAGAATAAGATGACATTTTCAAGGAGAAGAACAGCTTTATAACATCCAGTGAAAGAGGCCTTCTTCCTACATGGACATTAACCTGTAAATAAAGCTTGCAAATTGATTACAGAGTGTGTTTTGCAGCTATAGATTTGAATGTAAATAAAATGACTATATTTCCAACAGAAAACATTGAAATATTTGTGCCCTCACCTTAGCAGGTGTGGCCACTCCTTTAAAGGGTGAGGTGTCCAGTGAGATGTTGTACCTGTTACACACCAGATCAGGGATGTTCCAACTAACAATGAAAGGCTGGTGCTCAAACAGCGGGCCTGTGGTGTGGGGGAGAGAGGGAGGCGGAAGTGGTTCGGGCTGACGGGAGGCCGCAGCTTCTGGAGGAGGTGTCGAGGTTTTGGGGAGAGGGATGGGTGAAGCTTTGGCAAGAGGAGGCGGCGAGGTTTTAGAGGTCAAAGGCGAGAACGCTGTGGAAAAGAACGATGTTGGAACAGGAGAGGGAAGCTTGTGTGGAGCAGTTTGAGGTGGAGAGGACGATGGCAAACGTTTTGGAGGTAAAGTAGAGTTGGAGGGAGGAAATAGTTTACCAGTGAGAAGAGGAAGTTTTTCAGAAGACACAGGATACAGAGTCATTTTGGACAAATGACATGCTAGGTTTTTGTGCAGAGGTGGTCTTATGGTTTTGAGGGATAATGTCAGGTGTTTGCAGGGGTGAGGCAGCAAGCTGGAGATATTAGGAGAGGCTTTTTTGCCAAACTGAGGGGGAAATGTTTTTGTAGCAGCTGAGTGTGAGGATATCAGGAGGTCTCTGTGGAATGTTTGGTCAAAGAGTGACACTGACATTGTAGAGGTAGCTGACATTGATTTAGAGGGATACAGCGTTGTAATAGAGGCTTTGGTCAAAGACGTTGGGCTGATGGTGGAGGTGATTGATTTTAGGATTGCAGGAGGGCTAAAAGTGTTGGAAACGGTTGATATGTTTGCGTTACCAACAGGAGGGGTCGTGGCTTTCGGTGTCGTCAGGACAGATAATGAAAGAACAGGCCAGACAGAGATGGTGAGAGCAGGGAGGATAGAGAAGGGCAGAGGGGGGAAGATTGATGGGGTGAGTGAGAGAAACAGCAACACACAGCTTCTGCTCTTCTGTGTGACTGAAACCATCCTTTCCCCTGGCAGAAGAAAAGCAAAATAAAAACAAAATCAAACAGAACCCATCAAACTCCATATTATGAGCCAATGTTGCTATAATAAAACTAGCAAGACAATGTTCCCTTTTTAAGATATTCAAAGCACACTGTTGAATATGTTAGTATATGCAAAGAAGGCCTAGAACAAGCTAACGCCCCAGAATTAAACAATGACAGTCTGATGTTGTTTCTACTTGTCTAATTGGCTGGTGTTGTTTCTTTAGTTACTTTATATGTATATTTAACATTTAACTGCACAACCTAATACCAAATTATCTGAAGTCCTTTTCTATTAATTCTGCTCAGCTATCAACTCTGACCTGAAATCTGACATAAATCAGAGGTTTCTCCACATGATTCTAATCCAGTCTGCCAAGCCTGGCAGGATTTCACTCTCCTTGTCTTGCCAAACACAAACCACAAATCTCTCCTATCTAAGAATTCTGAAATCAAGATGAGGCCACCTTGACAATCATAAACCACGACATGCCAACTCAAAACCAACAGACAATGTAAAAAGACACAGTACCTGGACATGCCTTCAGTGGATCCGTCTCACCATAAGATGTGTTGACTGGAGAGTGAGAGTGAGAGTATCCTTACAAAAATGACATCTGATATAGGTACATGCAGGGGAGGAGAGGCATGGTGGGCAGAGCTGTGTACAAGGATGCTCTCTGCTCTCTGTCGTTTGTCTCAGAAAAACGTCTTGTTTTGATGGCCCAGTGCCAAGTTTGACTTGGAGCAGAGGAGGAAGGCACACCTGGGTGTGAGGTTATGGAGCGTGCACTGTCCTCATACTGAACGACACTGAGTAGGGCATCAGTATGGAGCTTAGACTGTTATTGCCGCTGGTGCTTGTCACCTGGGATGGGATATATAAATAATGACAACAACGGAGGCCATGGAAGCAAATGGGATTGTAAATTTCTCAAGAAACTGAAATTCAGCCCTGAGTATTTCAAAACTTCATCCATAGTTGATGCCTTGAAGCATTTAACGTGATTTTGACTGTGAGGGTTGTGGGTTCAACATCATATGGCGTCATAGTACAGTGAGATTCAATCAGTTTCTTCACCAAAAGACAACATGTTAAGAAAGAAAAATATGTGGCTCATCAGATCAGAATCACATGTTTTTATGCAACATTTATTAAGTAATGCAGCACATTTCTGCCTGCCTTTCCTCCTCCATCACGGTTTAGAGCAAATGGTAATTGTTCAAGATAGAAGTTAAATAACAATACTACTGGGTCGCAGGTTGGGCTAGTTGGAAAAATAATTGCATAATATGCTACATGCTTTCAGCTAGCAGCCAAAATCTTTACATTCTCCCCCAGCAGTTAGGAGACAGGAAGGTTCAACACCTACGTGGCAAGAGAGGTGTTGTATACTGATGGCATTAATAACAGTACTTGTCTTTTCTATGAGAATGTAAGTGTTACAAATTCTGACAGACAGTGAGGTTTACAGACAGAAATAACTATAATAGCAAAATATGAAAATAGCACTTTTCACCTCCATACAAGTGATTGCGCACTGTGGGATATATACATTGGAGTGTTTATCCTGTATGTACTGCATGTGTTTATGTGTCTGGTCAGGGACATGCAATACCAAATGGTGGTGGTTATTTCACAAGTTAGTGACACTGTGAACAGTGGGACAGTGACCTTTGACCCTTTGAGTAGTTGTGCTGGGAGGGTGTGTACCTCTGTAAACTTTAGTTAAGTAAACAAGATTATGCCTCAGTCAATAAACTTGTGGTTTATAGTGTAATTTTTCCTTGATAAATAATATCCAGAGAAAGGGGTTTATTTATTATTTCTTAATGATAAGAAATAAATTCCTCTCCAGATAGGATCAACAGAGCTACTGTGGTGATGAGTTCAGACCTGCACATGCTGCACTCCATTATAGGCCAGATTAGATTAGATTAGTTTAGTTTAGATTAGATTAGATTAGTTTAGATTAGCATTTTTGGCTAGCTCCAGTGAAGTACTTTCAACTGCCCACTAAACCCAGAAGGTTTGGTACCAAAGACTTAAATAGTTTTTTGTTAACCGTGGATTAAGCATGTTGGGACAAAACAAAAATGTTTGATATACTTGCGCAATATAAGAGAAGTGTATTCTTGACAGGTAGGCACCCTGCAGTCAGCTGATAGATCAAATGTCAAGTTGATCAGGTATTTTTTTATGCACAGACAAAACAGATACGTGGGATTTCCTTATTCCTAGGCATGTATAAGCTGGTCATTGTCAAGAATTTTCCACAGCACACAGTCTTAAAGGAAGTCCCAGCCAACAAGCCCTAAGTACATGTCTACTACTGCTTTGAGCTGCATTGTGTTCTTCCCAAACAATGACACTGCAACCTCCATTGTTCAGACAGAAGAACACTTTGATAATTGCTCCAACAGATGGGCAGTAGCTCTTCACCACAAATTCATCAACTGATTCTCCTAGTTGTATGCAGGCAGCATTAAACACAATAGCACGGCATGGGTATTGTGTTTTGGCATACATGTAGGGCAAATGTCACTTGATACATTAACCAATGTGCTGAGTGCACCGTCCAGCATCAATGATGTAATATCTATAGTGTTATGCCGCCATCTTGTGGTTAAAATGTACAAAAGTTTCAACAAATGTAGTTCAATTCATCTCTACCTCTAAGACGCTATCATGTTAACAGTTCTATCAATACACAGATTTACCCAAATGAGGGTAAAACCAGATACGAAAAATATCATAATATGTAACATCATATGTTCTAACATAGTATAGCTGATGGTGTAATCCAGTGGTTCCCGCTTTGGCTTGTGACCATTAAAACCAGTAAGGTTGACCCCTTCTCACAGACTGCATATGTCTATAAATTGTGAGTTGTTTAACTGAAGCTTGATGTTCTCTTCTTAGATTGTTTCATTTGAATATTTGTATATGTATGCAAACCTGTGTAATCATCTAATTCCTAATCACACAGCAAAATGCTGCCCTTGGCGCACCACAATACTAGCCGGTTTGAATGTATTTCTGTTAATGTGACCCCGTCGTGTGGTATTTCCAAAAAATCCACATTGTAGAACATGCTGAGCAGACGTAGAAAGGCCAGCTTTATTAAATATTCATACAGCGGCCCGTAGGGGATGTCTTCCTCCAGAATTCAAAATATAATATTCATGTTGTCCTCTTCCCTCCTTCTGTCATAACCTCAGTTTTCTTTTGTTGTGGAAAGTCAAATTAATGTTTCACAAGGGTAGCCCCAGAGGGTGTGTCTGCAGTGGTACAAATAACCCCCAAAACACATGCAACATTAACACCTAAATAATGCAGTTTTCCATTCCTTAAATAGACATTCACACACATGCATAAACACATGAAACATTAGGGGCATACTTAAACATACATTCAGATGCACTGAAAAGACTTCCCTGCTCATGCTCATGCTCACACCTCACACATTCCTGATAGCATTGCTCAGAAATGTTAGTTAGGTATCTTACACAAGCAGCAGTATCTGGTCTCAGTTCAGTTCTCTTGTTATTGTGTGAGTAAGTGCATACCCGGCAGCATTAGCTGTCAGTATTATTGAATTTCTGTGAATAGAGCATCTATATCCTTCTCAGTACGTCAATGGATGAACAGTGTACTTCCTTTCTTATATAATTGCTTACTTACGTTATGACAGCCTTTGGGAAATTTGGGTTTTATGCACTGGACTGAAGGCGTCCACAACACAAGTTGAGGAAAAGACGTTTAGAAGCCATTTTCATAAGCCAAAAGGAACTGGAGATCTCTCTTATTCACAGTAAAGTAAGGAAATCTATGGGTGTTATTGGCATTAAAGATTTTTTACCTTGGTAATCAAATGTATCATAGTAATTATCAGAGTTAACCACCTCCAACTTCACCTTGAAACACCAGGCAACTTCCTGGAATAAGAACAGTAAATGGACTGTTTCTCAGCAATATTAAGCACAACTCTGAGTTTTACTGCTTCTCTTTCTGCTTGCTTTCTTTCAGATTTTCTCTCTACTGTAGCTCACGTCCCCTCACTCTTATTTTTCACTCTCTGTCCATCTGCTTTTTGCTCTCTCCCACCCTTCTTCCTCTCATCCACTGCTCCAAAATGCCAATTTGATCACGTTTCTGCATGAAGAACACAAGAGTCCTTATTCAGGATGAGTCATTTCTAACACTTCTATAGCTTTATAAACCAAGGCTAGGTGGAGTAGTGCAGAGTTTCCCCGAGGTGTTTCTCTGCCTGTCGATCGGGTTTTTCAAGTTCAACATGACTCTGTTGGAGAGCAGAGAATTAGTTTGAAGCAAATGGAGTAAGTGTAAAAGTGCATGTTCAGGACAGGTTGAGTTTATGTTCAAATTAAGGTTATTTTTACAGTGAGAGTAAGAAGGCACTATTTTATCTATATATAAACTTAGTTTTCTTTTAAATATGAGTGCAGCAACCCACCCTGAAAAACGGTTTGTAAAGCTGGTACATAATGAAGTAAGGGTGACTTGTAGTTTTTCGTTATCAAACCAACTAAAATATGGTCTGGCATCCATATTCATCCAAACTGTACAGAAATGAAGAAATAGCCATGTGTGGACTGTTTTCATCATGAAAAGCTGCATTTTGTTAATGTGCAGTGTCATTCACAACAGGTGTTACTAGTGACATTTGAGGCTGTCATCTGTGTAAGCTCCACGGGGAATTTCTCTACCAACCCCCCCAACCCCCATACTGACCCGGCAAGAGAGGATAAATGGCATGAGTTTCTGACACACTCTTGCACACATGCATGATACATGCACTCACACAAACACACACACCCACATGATCACATGCACATATGTTCATGTATGCATACAAACAGATACAGACATATGCAAACACACACAGGAATCTCTGCAATCAGGACCAAGATGAAACACTAAACGCCTTCTGTCAAGATCAAAACTATTAACTTTTCAATGAAAGTCCAAAAGAAACCTCTCTGTTACTTGACTGACACCTTGGCTACAATTTTAATGAAATTTGTGCTTGAATAAGTTAGCGCGAGGTGACATTTCACACCAGTCGGATGAACTGCGTTTACATTATTTGGCACTTGACGACATCGACAGTGATATGGATGTATGCAGTGATTAGACATGGACTAACAAAACTGACATTTGAATATTAGGGCTACATGGAGTATGAAGATGTCATGAGTGAGAGTCAGACAAGGCTTGTAATTTGTAATTTGGGTCATGAAGATTATGGAAGAGCTTATTTCAAGCCAAGCTCTGCATGAATCTATGCAAATCAGAATCCCTTTATTCATCAGCTACATTAAAAGATATGACAAGAAATTTTACTTTATGAAGTCTGGTAGGCTACAGGCATATATAATTTACACATAGCCTTACTAATTGCAGTTGTAAATGTCTTATAACCAATATAGCCAAATCAAATTCCTTATACATGATGTGTGCGTTTGATATCTGACATAAGACTACTTTATAGGCAGAATCACTTCTGGAGTGTATTAATCACGAGGTACTTTTCTTTGTATCACCTCTCAAAGACTGCTGTCCTGCAAACAACACCCATGTATGAGCCTGACTGAGCATGTTGCAGAGTATTACAAACAACCGCAGGCAAATTAGTAAAATATGTATGAGCAATGTATGCTGTCCTTGTTCAAGGCCACTTATAGTGGCCTCTGAATACGTATGTTTAATTGTTGAGTGCTATTTATTGTGAAGAGTAAAATGTCTGATGTGAAAAGGCTATGGTTTTGTAATATTTTAACACTGTGCCATACATCAAGAACAATAGGAGTGTTTCATTTTGTGGTTTCAGTCAATTGACAAGGATTCTGGAGAAACACACTGAAATGTACACTTTGAAGCATATGTCAGACTTGGCTGTCTTACCCCTGAGGCTATGTATAGTAACTGGAGCAGTCTTAATTCTGCTTCACTTTATTTATAGGCTATTTATAGTTTATTGCAATGAAAGGAGGAGACCTGTGTATCCTCCCAGAAGCATTTCAGTTCAGGGGGGCTGATCATTTCATGTCCCAGGGAATGTTTATCACCTTGGAAATCATAGGGCCCCAGATAACAGCTCTGTAGCTGAACCATGACCTGACCTCTCTGACTTCAAGAATAAAATAACACATTATCATCATAAGAGGGAAATTATCATTTCCATGGTTCTATTATGAACTTCTTAAAGTGTTCATTTGAAGTGTAGGCTTATCTTTGCGTTAATATTCGGTTCAATAATTCCTCTCACAAGAAGCGTTGTATGCCATTGTCTTGGCAACTTGCACCTTATTTCTTATCTCCTCCCATTCTGCACTCGCACACATTCCTGCCATAAAAGCCACGGGCGGACAGGACCAAACCATCTCCATGGAGAGTGTGCCGAAAATAGTAATTTTATTAAGCAACATTTCCTTACTGAGAGTTTACCAGAATACACTTTTATATTAAAATCGCTTATACATACATATAAACTTCTCACCGTTTGTCGTGCCGAAATGTTATCTTGGTGATTATCTGGGACACAGCTGGGGAAAGTGTGAACCCCATTCCCGGATAGTGGAGTCGTCCTTAACGCTGCCATGTTGGATGGAGCTGGCTCCTGGCTCTGTGGCTGCCGGACTTCCCAGGAAAGTTTTTGCCGTTTTCCGTCTTCGCCCAGTCGCTGCAGTTTTGACCTTATTTTAAAGAGGAGCGGGACGTCGCACTGCACTCCTAAACGGCATACATTTTTGGCACCCCGGTGTTGCGGACCCCCGGAGTAAACCGAACCGGTGTGAGGGGGTCGGGGGAAGGCCACGGATGACCGAGGGATTGTTTATGCATCTTTTTGGATCCCAAATAACCAGTTACAGTCGGTGCATACTTTATAAATTGATCACCAATTATGAGTGGACATCCGCCGCAACGGCGGCAAGCTAATGTCGGTTCTTCACTACTGACACAGCAGGAAAATGACTGCCTTTTCAACCACCTTGGCAGGAAATGCGTTGTAAGTTTTTTTTCCCCATCATATTTTTGTACGATAGCTGGCTAAGAAAAAAAAAAGCTAATACAGCTAACTTGCACAGTGTTTCCTGTCCCGACACGGGAGATAAGGCTAGCTATGGGGTGTAGCGGTGTGTTTGTGGCCTACAGTTTTATGTTGTGATTTCGGTAGCGGGGTATGTTTTCCCTGGGAAACATTTGAGACTTCTAACTGAAGAGGTTGGTTTGTTTTGACAGCGGAGGCGACGAGGGAGGGCTGGGAGCGAGCGGCTGTGTTTAACGTCCCGTTTGGGACGGTGACATTTGGGGAAACGGCAAGTTTCATTCCAGCCCTAGGCCTCCGCTGTCAACGTTACGCCTTTAACTTAAAGCTTGACACACCTGAAATCGCCCAGGAAAGCCTGAAATTCCGCTGCCACCCAGCCTAAACTCGCAAAGCCTAGCATTGGCAGAGTGGAGTTAATGGTCGGGGGTTTTGGAGCTGTTAAAGCCATCAGCGGAAAGCGGGGCAAAGCAATGATTTTGCACTGGCATTGCATAACAAAGCTGAACCTTGGTTGTTTTCGGGAAGCGTGTCCACCGAGAAGAATGTGCCGACCAGACTTGGCTGGGCACAGCGCTGACTAGCTGAAAGTCCTCCTAATGCAAGACTTGCCAGTCACAAAATCTGACGAGAAAGCAGTGGGAGTAGCCTGCTGTACAAGTGGGACTGCAGTCCAGACCAGTAGTGCAATGTCACGACTCAATATTGTGAGGTAGTCTGATATTACATAACACGTTTTGCATTCAGCTGACTCATTTTTATGTGTCCTCCTCGTGCACGTTGTGTTAGCCCCGTACCCAACCGATTGTAGTCACATTTTAAGTAAGACATTTGCAGCTGCATCTACACCATTACACAACCTAGCTTATTCTCATATTTATTCTGAATGTTTGCTTTATTCCTGTTTATGATTTTGCAGGACAGGTTTTGTCCCCTTTTCTCATTAGTCAGCCATCACCACTGGCTGGTACATCTGAATATTAATCAAACCATTCAAAGAATTTTGTAGCAATTGGTTAGGTTATGGTTATATTATCAAATGAATAGCAGACCTATGTAGGCTTGATATAGTAATGCACATGCAGAAGCATACTCTGATGGGCACTGTGGCATAAGTGGTTGCCTTGGCAGTGTTGTTGGGAGAATCTTGCAGCCAGCAGAGCGACGGTGACCCTTTGTCTGACTTAACATTTATGGGCCACAACATTCATTATGTGCATCACCACCACCCTTTAAGGTAGTAATGCACTTGCAGGTCTCTCACTGTAAAGTTGGTTGATATTGCTCTCAGTAATGAGAGTTGTTGCTTAATCAGCCTATTTCCTCAACAAGGTGTGTGTGTGTGTGTGTGTGTGTGTGTCACAGCCCATCAGAAGGCTTAACAATGAGAAAGCAAGGTGGGCAATCCTTTTCAATTCCTTCCTCACAGTTTTTCCTGTCTGATTTTGAGAACTGTATTATTCCCCTGGTCATAGTTGCTTAGTAGTATTGCCATAGTGTCTTGCAAATGTCACCCAGCAGTGATATCAGCTGGAAAGAATGTCGCACCATCACCTGTTATTGATAGCCTTTAAAGATAAGACTGCGTTGTGTTGTAAAGTCAAGGTGTCAGATTAATAAATTAAAGGTAAACTGTGTTTTTTGGCGTAGCGTAATCAAGTTTGCTCTATAGATATGGGTCAGTCTAAGAGTAGGTGCATTTAACATGCAGGTGAGACAAAAGTATACAAATCTGCATTGCTCTTGCATTGTGTAAACTTTCACGTAGCCTGTTCTCAGGTTACTTCCCCATAGTGATCATAGTTTCCTGTAGTTGTGTATGTGTAGTAAAGGTGATAACTGAGTGGCAGAGAAATGGCTCTTCCTCTTTGTGTCAATAGAGCTCACCTCATTGTGGTGAACCAGTCGTGCTCTTGGTATGTGAGGTGTCTGTGTGTGTGATGGCATGCCTGCTTTGGAAAGGCTACATCTCCTGTCCCATGACACAGTATGCCATGTGGTCACATGGTGGGATGTCCCGCCTCCTCCTGTACGTGCAACACGCGGGTTTCTGAGGCGTGTCTTCATACACCTATGTAACCTGTTTGAAAAATCCAGTGACGACGCTCCTCTGGCATCCTGGCAATTGTGTCACTCAGCATGTGACAGAGACGTGGAATCGGGAGCATTCCTCACAGCCCTACGCTCCTGTGTGTCTGTACATGTCTTTGCATGCAGAGAGAGTTTGGCAGAGACTGGCTTGTGTGTGTGAGTGAGAGACTGGAGGAGAGGCAGATTGGAAGAGACAGACATTGTGTGTCTCCTTAACCAATTTAATTAGAATGCCCACCAGTGATTTAGTGGCTGACTGAGTGATTGTGTGTTATGTAATGTACTTATTATGCAGAAAATGTAAGAATCTCAGAGTTACCTTTACTTTGTTTCTTTGTACTGTTTACTTTCTAAGATGCACAGCCCGTTGTTGGCTACGTGTAACTGAGGTAGACTTGATTTATTCTAGCTGTAAAAGGCTTGTTTGTATACTAGTTAATTCTTTGAAAGTAGCAGAGCTCTCCTTGCCTGTTTGTCTGCTTGTAGGCTTTGCAGTATCGAAGGAGATTTTATGTCCAACGGTTATTCAAAGGGCAACTTTTTTGCTTCAGTTATTGCCTTTAGTATTGTTGCTGTAATGACATAGAAATAAAACTGCCCACACAACATGTTTTTGTTTTACTCTCTTCTATATATCTTTTTTGCCTGTTACTTGGACAGTGGCTGTCTATTGCCAAAAAAAGATTCTACGACCCTATGGCGAGGCAAGCATTCATTCAAATCATTAAGAAATTAATATTTTTTATACTTTATGTGGTGATGTGTTTGTCATTTTTTAGAGACACTGTTGTTGCAACAAAAATTTGTACAGAATATGCGTGACACGAGATAAATTTAAATAAAATAATTCACTTTATGGTCACCGGGTTTGTTGTGAGAGTTGAAAGTGTAGCGAGACTTATTCCTGTAAATGTAAAACTACTTGGATCATATTGTAGGAATAACATGCAAGTCTTCCAACCTTCATTCTGCTTGTCTAAATAATGCAGCCACACACATGCATAAAGAGAGAGAGAGACGCATACAGGTACATACACAGTGGTCTTACTCATTGGTTTTACTCATTGGTATTCCTTCTGCTGTTTTCACCATCAGCAACACTGTCTGACTGGGCAAATGGTGGAAGGGGTCCAATTCACGCTCTCTCTGTGTGTGTGTGTGTGTGTGTGTGTGTGTGTGTGTGTGTGTGTGTGTGTGTGTGTGTGCACGTGCACAGACTGCCTGATCAGCAGTCCTGTCCTACAGGAAGTCCCATGGTCGGCCTCCTCTGGTGATTTGTGCTGGAGAAGTGGAACATGACTCCTCGTTTCCTCCACATGACCCCCTTTTCTAATTTTCTCACCTTCATTTCTCCTTTTCAGTCTCACCTTACCCCTTTGATGTCACCCGCTACTATCCTCTTTTTTCTGCCGTTCATATTTCTCATGTTCCTTCAGCCCTTCTTCAAGCCTGTTTTTGCATCTCTTCCTTCGCTTCTTTTCTCTTACTGTACGTCACTTTCCTCCTTTCTTTCTTCTACACTCTCCTTTTCTCCCTCTTTTTTTTCCAGCGCTGCCTCTCTGCGTCAGCCACTTGTCCTGTCTTCTGTTTCTTCCCACTCCTTCCCATCTTTTCACCACCTTGCACTCGCTTCCTCTCCGGGAGATCTTGTGAAGAGGTGTTATGGTGCCTAATTTGTGCCAATATGGAACAGCTTGACCAAATGGCTGATGGACGACATTCAAAGAATAGGGACACAAGAGAACCTCAATGCCCTGTCTCTTTTTTAATACAATCAGAATTTCAAGGCAATTTCTAAAACATGTCACATAAGACTGCAAAGAGACAGAAATTGCCTCCCTCCTCATTGTGTGAACATATATTTCTGATTTTTCTGTGCTGTATTTCTCATCTAACTATTAATGTTGCCCTTATATAATCAATGATTACAACCTTATGACTTTGGACACAGCTACCACACCTTAGATAAAGAGCTAATGATTCACTCTCAGAAACTATAGTAGTGTTTTCACATGCAAACACGGCATGATTTTGTCTCCAACATTTGGTCAATTCCCTCTTTCCCACTTGGTTCATCTCCTTAAAAAATCATAAACATGGCATGGCATGGTGATTTTTCTCTTGTTTCTTTCCCATGCGACCTGTCTGAATCTCTACCTTACCTTGTATTTTGGTCACATGTCGGACTTTTGTGCTTTAGTGTTACTTTTAAGGGAACTGAAAATATGACATCCAAATATCACTGAGGTGTATAATTAGTTCACATGGAAACATTAAATCACAAAATTTGACCCCAGATATTTTTTCTCTTTGGTGTCACCTGCACAAATTAGCATCGACTTATTCCTGTGTGTATAAACTACAGTTAAAACGGCTCCTTAAGTCATGGAGGCCTTAGAATATAGAAAGGTTAAGGTACATTACGGTAGATTTCAGAGAGTCCTAACCCTTTGTAGTCTCCTTGTTCCGTGTGTGAAAAAGAAAGATTGTGTTTGTGCAATCTGCATGCTGGACAGGTGATCAGCTTCATCACTGTAGCAGGAAGATGTAGAAAACAGATGTGGATGAGTGTGTTTGAGAACAAGTGCATAAGAGAGAGAGTGTGTATGTAAGAGTGAGCGAGTGTTGATGTCGGCTTTTGATGACGCCACAGACAGAGCTCCACTTCCTGCAGCCTTCTGCCCCGTCAGGAACAATCAGCGCTCCATGGGCAGATGAAACCCCAGGGCCACAGAGCCTGGACACCATTACAGCCGCTGTTACAGAGAACTTCCAACATGAATCAGAATTCACATTAGTCCTTTGATCTTAGGTCTTTCTCATCCAAATCCAAACGATCAAGAGCTGTAATGCTGCCAAGAGACTGAATGTTTGTATAAATATGAATAAAAATATCTTGTACATGCAGTGCTGAAAGACAAATTGCCTCTTGAAAGTCTAGAGTTGGACACAGGTGGGAGAAAAATAAAATAGTTGCATGCTTGTGAAGCACATTTAAACCTCTTTAGATTGTACAAATCATGTATTGTTAGGCAACAGATGAACCAAACAAATCAAACCAAATGTTATTTATTTATCAGATAGTAGTAGGACTGGGTTATACGGTTGAAGTCAATATAATATTGATGAAGCTAAGGTTGTTGTCTGATATGTTCTGCAGCGTTATTCATACTCTAAGGTTATACTCTGTGATGTAACGGTTTCCTCTGCATGTGCACGTGTTGTTCTGGTATCTCAGCGTTAGTCATGTAACGTGGCTACATTAGCCAATACAACTAGCCTTTCAGCCGTTCCCTTAAAGCCCCGAGGCCATTTAGCTTCCTATAAGGCTAACTTGCTATATGACGAGCTGTGGTGCACTGAGTCGGTGAGAAATCGGTTCGTATTTATCCTGTCAAAGAGTTGTGTGGCTATCTCTGTGGGAGCTCCTGTTTGTGGGTTGGATGAACCATTACTGAGAAGTATTTTTAGGATAGCGGTGCTGATGAAAGGCCTGTGATCGACACAACTTTTCTCTAGAAGCCTTCTCTGTCAGACCAGCATAAATTGTAAATCTGTGTTTCTGTTTAGAGTAGCGTTTCTAGTAAAACCAAGACCAAACCTTAAACTGTATAACATCCTCTTTTTTTGCACAGCTTTTCTGGCTTGCCCTGCATTCAGTCTGCAGCAGTGGCTGTGCATCTTGAAAACAAGACGGCTAACACCATTTAGTCCTAATGACCCACAGAGAAAGCACAGCATCAGGGTCTGGAACTACTCTTGGGGAGGCACTTCTTAAGAATCAGGCGCACACAAGTGGTCCTTTTCAACTGAAGCATGTTTTCCAGGAACGTTACCTCCATTTTGACCCCTGGTTCCTTGATGGGAGTTTCTCCACTCAGAAAGAAAGTACCTGCTTCTGAGTTAATACTTTCAGATGGTTCCAGGAACTGAAGGGAAGGTGGAGTTTATTGTACTGAAGTTCGCTGGCTGGTAAAACACAAGCCTTGAGATTGCTACAAGTTATGTGCAGTATTCATTCATACTGTAGGCAAACATTGATTGTTGCTAGTATCAATATTAGGACTAGGGACAGGAGTATCTCTAAAGTTATTGATGTTTAAACAGCTGTAGTTTTGCTGATTTTCTTGACCAGTCTAAAAACGAGCAAGATGAAAAGAGACAAACGCCTGGAAGCAGAAAAAGCACAGAGCAGATCCTCGCTGCTTTGGAAACGGGTGTCTTGCTGGCATTTTTAATATTCCTTTCTTTAATTTATATGCCTCTGCATACATATCTGCCTTACTTAAACATCACATTCACATAATAGTAAATTACAAAGAACAACAAGAGGGCTCTGTATGTTGTTTTGATGTATGCAATAATTCCAGGAACTACTGAGTTGAAAAGACTCGGAGAGATCACCAGGCGTTTCCCTTGTTGATGCTCTCGCTTTGATCTGTGTGGTAATGATTGTGAACCTGGACCCCTCGGTGTGACAACAACCCTGCAGCAACCTGTAAAACCTGTGGGAGTCTAATCTTATGATCCTGGATGTGTCTGTGTGTGCGCGCGCGCTACAGGTGTGCTGCTCCTCAGTGTGTATGTGCATATCATTATGCAATCTAGTCTCAGACTGACAGCGCTTGCCTTTCTTAACGAGTCTCAAACTTCAAACATCTTAAAATGAAAGGTGATGTGGGCTAGGGCTGGGTGATAAAACGATAAGAACAACAAGAAGAAGAAGAGCCAATCACGTCGTAGATATAAAAGAGCTATCATGTTGAAGATATGAAAGAACCATCACGTCGCAGATGTGAAAGAGCCAATCACGTCGCAGATCACATTCAGTAGTTTGGAGATATTTTGGCTATTTACAATCCGACAACAAACGGAGCATACTGTGCCAAAGACACGTGCCAGCTAAGACGGGCAACACCACAAACCTGTTTCATGATTTGAAACAATATCACCCATTAGAAGACGCAGAAAGTAAGAAATGCAGTACCTCAGATTTGTGAAATGTTCCGCTGTTTGGCAAGTGTTATGTTCTGACAATAAAGAATAGTTTAAAACCGCAATTAACTACCTGGTTTCTTGAACTTTCACTCAGGAGCAAAAATCAGCCATTGAACTTGAAAGAAATAACACACGGCTTTAGTTTTGAAATGCACTCTTGTTTGTGGATTTAGGCCTGTATTATGAAATCGACTGACTCGAGCTCAGGCAGTTTAGTTGAACAGCTGTATTTAGATCATTCCGCACATTTGCTTTGAGATCCAGGTCAGGGCAACTCAAGGATGTAACCATTTTTGTTCTGAAACTATTTCTGGTTGCTCTGAGTCAACATCCTGTTCCAACAGTGCCACAAAACTGTACCTTTTTTATTGATCTCCCCTCATAGTTTCCTCTTGTCTTTACATATCTCCCAGCGCCTGCAGCTGGAAAGCACACAGCATGTTGCTACAACTATCATTTGTCATGGTAGGAATGTTGTTAGCTGCATGATGAGTCCAGTTTCTGCAAGACATTGGATTTTGAGTTATGTCATTACCAAACGGATTATCTGCCCACAGACCAGTCAATGATAGGCCACTTGGTAGATTTATAAGGCTTGCTAGGTCCAATATAGATGTCCAATATATCTCTTTAAAAAAGGCAGCTCCCAATTTTGCTAGATATGCATAGCATGCACTTCACTCTGGTCTTTTCTGGAAGCTTCTTGACTCCTCCAAGAGCCATTTCACCATTTGGAACATCCTTAAAGATGGTGGGCTTCACTTCATGTCTGAGTTATGGGCTTGGGGACACAGCACTGAGGAGGCAACGATCCATAAATTAATTGGAATTGGAAAGAACTCATGTTCACCTCCCAGACCAAGGAGTTCCCAAATTTTGAGGCTGCTGTGGTCTTTTTGAGCCTTGGTGGACTAAATCTATTCTGTTCTGTTCTGTACACACAGACTGACGCAGTGCTGCAGCTGTATCTCCTGCATCGCAGCTCACAGATGTTGAGTTTTGCAAACATATGGATGGATTTAAATAGTTGATTAGTTCACAGAAACCTTGAAGCCTACATTTAAGTTGTAATCAGTTTATTAGTTTTATAGGAATCTGTTGGTTTATATGCTGTTTGTGCAGTATGTATTTTATTGTATTACCATCTTCAGGTGTGAGATACTTTTACATGGCTGCAAAAAACACACTGCATGTAGTATCCATTATGCAACAAAGGATAAGTATGACTCTCCCCCTCTCTCTCTCCCCCCCTCCCTCCAGACATTGTGTTCAGCAGTGGTACAGGTGTTCACAGCAGATAGGAACTCCAGCTGGATCAAGAGATGCTGCGGGGTGGCCTGTCTGGTCAAAGACAACCCCCTACGATCCTACTTCATCAGGGTCTTAGACATCAAGGTAAATACAAAGCAGAAAGCACTTCTGCACATTGATGACCATGGTGCTCACCACAATTAATATCCAGTAGCGGTGGACCACCATTTCATATTCATGACGAGCTTTTTATGGCCACTGAGTGGAAGCTGTGGGATGTCTGTTCATTTAAGACCTAACGCATTAACCTGTCTGTCGTACTAACTGATACCTAATTCATATCCTTCATTCAACCTGGTCTTTGTGTTTTTTCCACAGGATGGTAAGATTACGTTTGAACAGGAGCTGTACAACAACTTCAGCACCTACCTCCCCAGACCTTACTTCATCACATTTGCTGGAGATGTGAGTTTCCCTCTCGTCAGCTTTTCACATTTCACTTTTTATTTCTGATCCTCTGTGTTCTTGGTCAGCACCCACATTTGGTCACAGATGAGAACTTTTTTCCTTTATCTCATTTTTATCTGTTGATGATTTTCATTTATTCATGAAAGCTGCAGAGAGAGAAGAGAGTATTTATTGAGATAACCCCAGTTTCTGCCTCTCATGCAATCAAGGTGTTTACATCAGAGACACTTTCATTGATTATTACATTTGAGTCATCGAACAAGTGCACTGATTTCCTCAAAGAAACCTGATATTAAAATGATAACCTGGCAGGTCAGTTGACAACACTTTAAAGGCATTTCCTCAAAGACTTTTCTATCCTGGTGGTGCAAAAAATATTCTGTCACTTGCACAGTAAAGTAAATTCTAACCTGTTACATAGGGTTCCTGTCTGGCATACTGTAAACACTACGTGCCTTCACTGACACATTCATAATGGATCTAGTAGGTTCAAATTGTGCTTTCAGGAATCAGTTGAGCGGAAGTGCAACTGAAGCAAATTTCTAACAAAATTTGTTTCTTCATAAATTTGAAACGGAAATTCAAAACCAGTTCGCAATACCCAACCCTAGTAGAAACTGTGTTGATTTGTGGAGATGATGTATACATAAGTCTTAGTTTGCTACAGAGCTTTTTAGCTTCTTCAAAAATTCAATCCAGAAATTATATTGGAAAACTGCCATGAGAAGCTCCAGGTTTGCCTACCAAAAGACATTTTGACGTCTATTCCCATCATGTAAAACAACATTGTTGGTAGTTTGATGTCACATCTAAAGCACTTGATGTTGATGACAAGACATCATTATTTGTGGAGCAAACATCTTAGTTGGTGGGTACAGTGGCTCAGACTCCAGCAGACCATGAGGTATGTGGGACTGCGGATTGTGGCGATAAGGCGATAAAATAACACATCATGGAAATAGGTTTGGAAATTCAATCATGGAAATTAGGCAGGTAGCTGGCACTTGACAAGTTGACAACCAAATGTATTTGTATTGACACATTTCTGTTGTGTTTTATGTTTGTGTGTGTGTGTTTACAGACATGCCAAGTGGGTCTGAACTTTGCTAATGAGGATGAGACCAAGCGGTTCCGTAGCAATGTGGCAGAGCTAATTGGGAGAAGACAGAGGAAAACTGGTACCAACTTACTGCTGCTGCCGACTTACCTACAAACCTACCTACTGACCTAACTCACAGGAAAAAATGACATGTTTTGGAAATTGTTATCTTTCAAAATAATCCAGCTTTCTCAAGTCAAATCACATCACTACAGGGATGCAGAAAGTTTTCAAAATAGTGAAAGTAGCAACAAGCAGTCATTCTGTCTTTACTTTGGTTTGTGTGTCTTTTTAAAAGGTGCACTAAGAGGTTTTGGCTTGAAATGATCTGACTTGGCTTGACTGGTGTGAGCACAGGATCAAATTAATTTCTAAACTTGTCATTTTTGTAATGCAGAACTGGGCAAAAAAGGTCAAAACTTCAATACATGAACAAAATTAGTTCAGAGGCGCTAGACTGCTGCTTTCATGCAAGACAATGTATCCAGCTGGCATGTGAGATGAACTCTGGGCCCAACATTTAAGTCTGTTTAAACCAGTCCTCTACCATAGTGTCATGTATTGAAAATGGTTATGGATTTTTTGCCCAAATCTGTTTTCTATACCCTCCGATCTTTTTCTTCTGCTCTCTGCTCCCTTCCCAGGCCTTAGACCCTTTGATAACACATATAACCACTTTCAAACTTCAGTCTGCAAACCCGTCATTAAGGTTCTCATATGAGTCAAATCACAAAAGTGAACAGAAAGATTTAACAATTGTGTCAAATGAATTTTTTTAGCAAAACCTCAGGGATGCATGCATCACAGCACTGTACTCTGGGGTTTAGGAAATATGATGACTGGCCCAAGGGGGGCACTACAGTTTCAGGTTAAAATTAGCAAAATAAATGAATAATCAGCTGTGAGAAGGGACTTCATCCCTCATGGGCATAATATTTCCAGAGTTGGCATGTCATGAATTGAACATGGTGATTTGTGTTAGGGCAGCTTTGCCCTCAAAATGTTTTTATTAATTAAAATAATACATAAATGGCACTCAAGAAAATGTATTTTTGTTCAAATAGTGTGCCTAGCATTTACATCGTTTTCATCCAGCACCAACAATTAGACTGAAAAACTGGAAGGCAATTTTACAAAAAGTTGTTCTGCATTATAACCTCTATCTTACTTTATCTATCTAGCTATTTATCTATCTAAGGAAATGAGCCATGAATGTTTGTGTTCATCCGAACAGACTCACAGACTGAGGATTAAATTGAAAACACACTGTTTATGCAAAGCCGTACAGATGCATTCTTAAACCTATTATTGGCACTCAGTTCTTAACTTTTATCATCACTTGCTTGATTAAGATCGTCCGTCTTCCTTCTTCCTCTTCTGCGGGTCATTTCCTCCTGATCCTTCAAGTGGATCGTTCTTTCGTCTTTTCCCCTTCAGCCCTTTGCATTGGGTGCCTAATCTCATCTACAAGGGTTCTTCTGTTTGACCTTTTAGCCACTGGAAAACTCAGTCATCAGTATTTTGAAGTGTGTGTGTTAATGTCATTAATGTATTTGTGTTTATGTTTTTTATAGTACTTCATGAGAGAGAAAGAGATATTGTCTTCTACAGAGTTTATAGTGTTTTGCACCATTGAATTTATGTATGGTTATAATATTAGCTGTCTCGTGTGTGTGTGTGTGTGTGTGTGCAAGGATGTCTGATTTACGTCTCCAAAACACGCTAACAGAACACTTTGCTTGGCAATTTTTCCAAATAACTTACCATTCTGTGCAGCACATGCACAAACCCGCCGAGCCCTGCTCTTAAAAACCAATAAACTAATTCCTCTTTGTACGTCTGCGCTCTGACGCACTCACATATTCGCTCCTCACTAACACGACCCACTACTTAGCACTGGATTGTAATGATTTCATTTGTCTGTGTGTTCACAGAGAAGAGACGCGACCCTCCAAATGGTATGTGCTCCACTGTTTCCTGTCGATAACTTCAGAATTAAACAGAAGAGTCAGTCAGACCTGTGTCTGATGGTGTTGGCAAGTGTTTGTGTCAATCCATGTGTTACGTCAGATGGGTGGACTTTCAGGATCATTCAGATTTTAGTGTTACTTGGCAACAACTCAGGACTGTATTGTGGAAACTATGTAGCAGACATAGCATTTCATATTCTATGTAGGAAACAGCAGCAATATGGCATCCATGAAGAGTAAATTGAACACCAAAAAGATTGATTATACAAATAAAGTCTAGTTAAATTGTACATATTAACAACTAAATCAACAAGCTACGTATTTGCATTGTCTAGTAAAACATTAGCTGTGTCCCATTTCCATACAGCATACTAACTCTAAGCATGTTTTGAGTATGCCTTATGTTAAAAAAGTGACACAATAAAGTATACTTACTTATGCATACTAAAAACACTTGCTTTTTGAGTGTGCTGTTGATGTACACTGTTGTCCCACAGTGCAATGCACAAAGGAAATGGAAGAGCTGCCCATGGCTAGAAAAACTACTTGTAGATGGTTATGAAATTGCTCCAGGAACAGCTCAAAAAACAAAAGATAACTATTAATTCTTTGGAAAAACTTTTTGCTTTCTCTTTATGAAGTTAAATTGGCAGTGAAAGTCTTGTGATACTTCCTGTTATTAGAAAATGGTAAAGTATGCTGTTTGCTGTATACTAACAGCAAAAACAGTATAATGCAAGTACTATGTAGTTTGGAAGGAAAACTAAGCACATGAACATTATACCATTACAGTGCAATTACATACATTACATATTTGTTTTTGGACATATGGCATAAGACACACAGCCTGGTTTCACACAGGAGGGAACCAGTTTTGGACTGACAGACAGCAGGATTTGACCCAGCTGGCTTATTAATGTATTTGTGTGTGTATGCAGCCATGCAGAGGTCTTTACCACCCAAATGACACATTTACGCATTTAGCTGATGCTCATATTCAGAGCAGCTTAACAGCATTGGGCCTGTGGACGCTGCTTACTTTGGGTCACGTGTGGCCAGATGCCATATATGGTCATATATGACGTATCTAAACCACCATGTAACTCAGAGCTATACAGTAAACCATTTTGGGCTAATGGTTGACTTTATTTACAGATTTTTGACTCCTCTATAGCTTTTTGAAGATCACCCACTGGAAAGGAGAATTAAAAGGACAAGTGTTATCGAAAAGGAATGTGTTCCATGTACCTACGCCCAATTATGCTGTCATGCATAAATGTTTATACCAGTTTCTATCTTGGATTTGTCACGCATGGTCTCGTTTTCTGAATAATTACATCTTGAGTGTGAATTGGTACATTTCCAAAAGAAGTTATCCTTGCCCTCCAACAGGAGCATCTTCTCTCCGTCTCCATCTGTCTCACTCTCACTTCCCATTACTGCATCATAGCTCTGTTACTGTCTGTCATCTGCAGTCTGGTTCTTGCTTTCTCTCTGATCTGCCCTTTCTTCCTCTTGCCCTTTCCAGCTTTCCCCTTCTCATCATTTGTCCCCATCTGCCCTCTGCTATTCATTTAATGTGCGTGTTCATTTTCCTCTTTTCTCTCTCTTTCTCTGTCTTCCTCTATTGCTCTGCCTTTCTTGCCTTTTCTCTCACCCTGCAGATTCATCATGCATCAGAAACCACTGAGATTAACGTGGGATTATGCATGGATGGATTTTAATGGTTACGTAAAATCCAGCACTAAATCCAGAATAATTTGCTGGGATTAGATCCATATGTGTGTTTTGCAGGGAGAGGGAGGAGATAGTAGTGGGAGGTGGGTGGAGAAAGGATCACAGCGAGCCAATCCGAGCATGATAATCTGACAGTGCGCCCTGCTGAGAGGGAAAGTCAAGGGAATAGAAAACGATTGCAAAATAGAAACAAAATATGCAGAGCTCAGATGGCCAGATAAAGCAGGGAATCGCAAATTTGGTGAACAATTTGCATAGAAGAAAACTGTTACTGTAATGGAAGGAATGTTAGAGGAAGAGTAAACGTTGGCTGGCTAAGTGTTGGCTGGCTCTTATCCCTTCTGATGGCATTGCTGGATGTCTGCCTTCACAGCTCAGACAGTATGCGTGTAAACTTCCCCACTTGTCTGACGAGGATATTAATTCAGTAGTCCGTCACGAGTTGGCTTATTTTCTGTGCTGGTGTTTTGGTCGTGTTTTGGAAACCTTTGGGATCATCTTGGCTTTCAGGTTTCAGCAAAGAAGAAACCTTTTACCTAAGAAGACTGGAATCAATTCTGAAACAAGACAACGAGTGGATTGTGCTTTTTACCTGCATACAAAGTCAGGTTAAAGAGGAAGTTGTCCTTTTTGGGAAGCAGTCCCTGTTGGGGATGAGAACCTCCTGGAAGATCCTAGATTTCTTTCTTGACTGAGAGAGAATACCTCAGATCTGTCTGGCGCCAAAACTAGGCTGTTTCTGAGCCACAAATCTGCATACAAATCATTTGTTTGAACGAGGATCTTCCTTGGTGTCTCCATCTGATCTTGTTCTGACTGTGTTGCTCATGCCCAGTCTTCTGCTGCGATGATGTTCTGCACCACCTTCCTGTCTGCTCCCTCTGAGGAACTTAATTGTGAGGGCAGTGGAGGAGGAGCAGCAGTAGGAGGTGGAAGTTTGGGCCCAGGGAGTTGCCTGTCATCTTTACACTGCCTGGTTCTCCCTCAGGATGAACTTTACCCATCTCTCTCCGACCCGACCGCGCAGCTCTCCATTTGCTCAAAAGAGCGAGCTCACAAATTGGTCGGCAAAATGCTTCTCGATGTCAGTATGACCACCTGCGGAGCAAGAGGTGGTGGGTGCATTTGGGACAGGGTGAGAAGGAGACGCAGTCGGTCAGCCTCACCTTCGCCCAGTAAAACTCCCAAAAGTCCCTGTAGTGAGAGTGTTAAAGGTATGTGCTACAGCTGAGGCACTGGTAGGAATTGTAAAAAAAATAATAAAATAAAACTAGACTGAATATGATCATTGATTCGAAATCCATGTTGTGCATATGAATGGTGGAGTTACTGTTAGCTCTATGTGATTGCTTGTTTGCAGTCCACGTTACCATGTGTAGTTGTATGATGTGTGGGTATGTCTGGGTCGCCTGCGTCCAGTCCACTTCAGTTTTGTCATCTATCCTATTCTTTACGTTCATATATAAACACAAAAAGTGTTCTCCGTTATTGTAGTTCACCGCCTGGCGATCTTGTGGCTATGTTAGTTCGGTAACTCATTGTTACCTCTGCCTATCGTGAGTCATCATTGAGATTAACATCTCAATAAAGTTTCCTGGTTAAATAAAGGTTAAGTGAATACTGTAAAAGAATATCCTACATAGCTGACAGTTTGGATGAGTGATGATTCAGACATGCAACATCTGCAAAAGTGAACTCACCTGTCATCTGGAGAGGATAGTAGGTCACCAAACTGACACAACACGTTTCACAATGGATTTAAACCTCTACATCTCAAAGACATCATAAGCTTTAGTGATAATGTTTGTTTAGTATCAGTTTCCAGTTCTGTCATTTAGTTGGAATAACCTGAGCGGCAGTAATGAGATGACACCATAATCCCCTGTACTCTAAGCCCTTTTCACACCCACAAACCCAAATAAAACTGCCAGGCCTCTCTGGGCCAAACAGAGTCTATAATAGCCATTAAATAATGGATTGCGTAATTGAAGGAACACTGCTGGCCCTGATAAGCCCCATGCTTGGATTTCAATTTGGACGCAAGGTCTTTTCTTTTTTATGAAATAAATAGCATTTGTAGCCCTTTTATGTAAAGAAGGTATATGTATTTAACATTGAAAAAGTACTCATACTCCTTTGTGTAAATGTAATGGTAAACCCCACAACCAATTTTTGTCTCTATATTTTAATGAAACTGCTGTATTATATAAACCGGAACTTTATTGTCTCTGTCATTTTTAAGGCCCAGCGTTGCCCATGGCTACCGTTGACATCAAAAACCCAGAGATCAGCAATGTTCAGCGTTACCATAACAACTCTCAGGTGAACAACATTGTGCACTCCTCCTTCCCCAAGAGGGAGAAAAAGGCCAAGGGGAAGAAGAAGAGGTTGACCAAGGCGGACATCGGCACACCGAGCAACTTCCAGTGAGTCGCCACAGGCAGTCGTAGGGTGGGGTTCAGGTCAGGTGATGGATAAACACCGTCATCCCCCTTATTTGTTCGTCACATTTTATCCAGTCCTCACCAAGTTTAGCTTTTTTAATTGTCAAACCATGTTGCAAAATGTGCCACAACTCTTAAACACCATGTGCAACAGTGCATATGTCAATTTGAGTGATCCTGCAAACTTTGAGGGAATTCTTCCTGTAGGTGGCGCTACGTGATAAAATTATAAGGCCATAACTCGGTGGTCACGATTCTCACTTGAACAATTCATCCTTTAACAAAGCCCTTATACAGCCAGACAGTATGATTGTCTATCCTAATGTCATTTCATGCAGATCTAGATACAAATGCAGATTAAACAGCTACATGACTGTAGGTCTTTGAGTTCATTGTGGTTCCCCATATGACACATTGGCCCAGAGTCCTATATCCTTCTTGTACATATAATTACCGGTGAATCAGGGCGAGGTATTAATCCAGGCTGTCTTTATTCAGAATCTAATCCTACACAGTGTGTAGTATGATTGGTAATGCAGGAAAATCTGTGCTGTGCTTTCAGGAATAGACAGTGGCAGCTCTCACAGTTTTGAATGAACCATCTGGGTTAAAAAAAAACAAAAAAAAACAGGGCTCATCATGGATTTTGCAGCAGTCTAATCGACCTCAGCCTGTGTCTCTTGTCTTTTTTGGGTCTTCTGCCTTCTCCTCTCAGTTTTATTTTGGTCTCACATGATCTCTCTTCTTTCTTCTCTCACAGACACATTGGGCATGTAGGATGGGATCCAAATACAGGCTTTGATGTAAGTGCAATATACAAGAATGTAATGTTAATGTGCATGCTTGTTTGTATGTCTCTCTGCACACATTGGGAGTATGTGACCTCTAGATATTCTTAAAACTTGGCCCATAGTTTATCTGTTTTTCAGTCAGACGTCCCTCTTCCAGACAGATTTTTCAAATTTAATATGGGCTCCAAAATATTAAGCCGAGCTGCGCGGCCAAGTCATTGGGAGGGTTACACAAGGAGATTTTGGTGGGAAGAGAATCAACCTGCATCTGCATAATCCATGGACTCGTTCCCAAAAAGCGTAATCAGTAATTACGCTGGATGCTGGATGATGAGTATGAGATCATGCAGGTCAGAGGACTTACACTGTCTGTAAATGGGGAAAAAAATGAAATTCAGATGATTTGGTTTCATAAGTTAATGCTTTCAAGGACTTAGATTTGAATGGGTGATGTCAGTTGAACAAAGCTTGCTCACCTCTCAAATCCTCAGGCTTAAAGCTGGAGCATGAATGAGTGGATTTACAAATGAGCAATGGGTATATCTTATAGTCTTACTAGCTAAATGTGTCTCTTTTCTTTTTTATCCTGACACCATAGATAGTGTAGGTAAAGTACTTCGTAGAGGTCCCACTTTTAAAGTGATAATCCAAAAACTTTTGACTATCAAACACTTTAAAAAGTTTGAGGCTTTC
The DNA here is from genome assembly GCA_005408345.1 of Macquaria australasica. Lineage (NCBI taxonomy): Eukaryota > Metazoa > Chordata > Actinopteri > Centrarchiformes > Percichthyidae > Macquaria > Macquaria australasica. Next base: position 534,190 of record SEMN01000287.1, read on the forward strand.
TTTTCACGGCATGGCGGCTGTGGTCAACTTGAATTCACGCTAGTTACAATGGACATAAACAGTGACCAGCTGTTGTGGTAGGAAACAAGTATTTAAAAAAAGATCACGTCCTCTGCTAAAAGCAGTAACTGCACCAGGATATTGCATTTGGCACAGTTAACCTAGAAACAGGACATGATGATACAGTTAAATAAACAGTGTGCTGTATTATTTTTTTATTATTCTCTGCTGGCAACAGAACACAATATGAAAAACAGAAGCAGTTGAAAAGGAAACCCTTGTAACAAATAATGATAAAATCCTTGGTCAGACCCAGTTCTAACTTTTATTCAAATCTGGGTTAATGAGTAATATTTTCTTCCTGGGTGCCAACCTGGTAGTGTTACCCCACACCACCAGATGGCAGCATGATGGCTGACATTGTGGTCTAATTTTTAGCTTAATCTTAGAGGGATATCTGAAAGTGTCTTCACAAAGGAGAGTGCAACATCACAAACACTCACTCTTTCCTGAATGAACCATTTGATATGTTTGAATAGATTTCTAACAGCCAGTGTCAGACTGGGTAATCCTGCTCTTTCAAATGTCCCTTTTAATCCAAACTCAACTCTGTACTCGTCAGTCACATAATGTGTTACTGAGCTCAAAAGCTCATAAATACAGATTAAAAACCAGTGAAATCAAATCACAGCTCTTAACTCTTACCGTGTCAGCTGATGATGATTTGAGTTTTTCACTGAGCTGGACACCAATTGCAACTGAAGTCTCATCTAAAAACAGCTTTGAGCAAATGCGCCCAAGGAGAATTATAAGTTGTATCTCCCTTAATTTATTCAATCAAACCCCCCTGTAAGAATTCCATACAACAAACCCAAGTCACAAACAGTTACATTTCCATTTCCAGCGTTAGAAATTAGGATTACTTCTGTGGTAACCTTCATCCTCAACTGTTTAAATAGATGCATTTCTATATCTTCTACTGTTTTCTTTTTTCAGTTGAATAACTTGGACCCAGAGCTGAAGAACCTGTTTGATATGTGCGGCATCTCTGAGGCTCAGCTGAAGGACAAGGAGACCTCGAAGGTCATCTACGACTTCATTGAGAAGAAAGGAGGCGTAGAAGCTGTCAAGAATGAGCTACGGAGACAAGGTAAGGCAGATACGCTGTTGGGACTACAGATTGTCTTCTGCCCTAAAACAAAACACCTGTTTACTGATATGATAGCGAAAGTGAATTGGGGGATTTACAGGATTCTTTTTTTGGACAAAGAGTTAAAATTGGAAAGGGGAATTAAAAACAGAAAGATCCCACACTTTTGCTCAGAAAAGGTGCAACTTCACAGTAAACGTTACTATACTGGCTTCAGTGGGGAGTTTTGGTACCATGATAGAAATAGAAAGAAAATGTCCAGTGAGACTGTATTGTTAAATGTGATCTATGCATGTTTTTGCAGGACACTGACCATGTGAAATACACATTAAAGACAGGTGATTGTCAATTTAAGACAATCTAACAAGTGTGGTGGTTTTATCCCCAGGTCCGCCCAGGTGGAGTGGTAGGTTTCTATGCATGACCTGCTGTGACAGCTCATGACTGTGCATGTCAAGTTGGACTGTAATATGACCTAAGAATTCAATAATAGTGTTAGTGTGAAGTTAGTTCAGTGTTTTTGCTGTGTTGTTTGTACTTGAGTTGGATGTTTTATCATTAGCTGCCTCTGCAGCATTATGACTACAACTGGAGATTTAAAACACAGCATTCCCATATGAGGCTGCTTCGTCATGTTAGACATCCTTCCTCTGCTGCATGAAATAATTATTGTGCAATGATTATTTTTTGATGTCTTAACTTCTTCTAGATCTGGTCCACCGCATTGTAACAACCATGCACGTGCATTTATGCTTCTATATCCAGCAGTTAGACTGAAGCACAGTACAAGTTTTTGTTAATCAATAAGCAGCGTTAAAAAGGATGAATACAATTCAGATTTTCAATTTCAGTTTCAGACTTCAATTTCATCTCTTCAACATCAAATCTTCGTCATGGGGAGAAAAGTCGTAGACCAATATTTCGTCACAGTTTTTGATAACAAAATGAACACTAGTTAATGCGAGATACAGGCAAGAATTGGAAAACTGATCAGCTTTTTTGACAGGTATGCTGTGAAATCCTTTATGACCATCCAGATCTTCCAGCTGTCCCTTCATGAAAGTAATTTTGAGATAAAATGTAAACAAATACATGAAATGAACTCTGGATGTTCTGTAAGGCTGCAGTGTGAGCTCTGAAAGATGGATACTGATGATTACAACTTTTAACTCCAACTTGTTTATTCTCTCCAGCTCCTCCACCCCCTCCATCCAGAGGCGGCCCTCCTCCCCCACCCCCACACCATGGCTCAGCCCCTCCTCCCCCTCCTCCTGCCCGGGGACGAGGTGCCCCGCCACCTCCCCCCTCCAGAGCGCCCTTCTCTGCACCCCCTCCCCCCCCTCCATCCCGGCCGGGCATGTCCGCTCCACCGCCTCCTCCGCCCAGCCGAGGCTCTCTCCCGCCTCCCCCTCCGCCAGCCCATGCCTCAATTCCTGTGGCGCCTCCCCCACCGCCTCCTCCCCCCTCATCCTCAACTCCATCCAGTACCGGAGCGCCGCCTCCTCCCCCTCCTCCTCCCCCACCTCCTGGCCCCCCACCCCCTGCTCCTCCCCCGCTGCCCACGGAGGCTAATGGAGGGGACGGCAGTCTGCCCTCATCCGGGGGGAAGTCGGCACTGCTGAGTCAGATCAGAGAAGGCACCCAGCTGAAGAAGGTGGACCAGAAAGAGAGGCCGGTATCCAGCAGCACCGGCAGAGACGCACTTCTGGACCAAATCCGACAAGGAATCCAACTGAAAACAGTCAGTATTCATTTGTCACACGAAAACACACCTCTCAATCAATCAACTCTGTGTTCTTCTGTATGCTGTGCTTTAACTGCGGCTGCTCATGCTGATTTCTTCACAGAGGGATGACAATTGCGATTCAGCCCCTTCCACCCCGGCCCCCTCGGCAGGCATCGTCGGGGCTCTGATGGAGGTGATGCAGAAAAGGAGCAAGGCTATTCACTCTTCAGGTACACACAAACACAGAAACATTCACCATCTGCTCACTAGCTTATAAGATTATTATCTTCATTTCCTGCTTCCTGTCATGTACAGTAGAAATCCACAGGAATTTGTACATGCTGTTATTAGTGCAACACTTACCATGGAACTTACTTTACTTAACATTACATTCCTTTAGCAGACGCTTTTGTCTAATGCAACTTACAATATGTGCTGATACATAGGGTTGCCCATCAAAAAGTTAAATGTATGCAATACAGTGTCATCCAGCAAGGCACTGCATTGGCCATTCTAATAACCATAAGCATAGATTCCAGATTACTTTTCTGTCTTACTGTATTACAAACCACTGTGCAGTTATTTACATTATTTTAAGGCTGAACGCCCAGTAAGAGTGTCTTTCCACCTGTTGATGGCATGTACACCAATTCAGCTCCATATGATATCAAAACCAAATTTCAATAAAGTAACTTAATCCACTTTCTTTTTCTAAGCTGCACCCTAAGCATTAGAAAACATTTTATTTTGGAAACTGAAATATTAATTAAGAGACGGGCTCAATGACTGAGCTAGAGGCAGCTATGAGAGGATTTTGTAGGAGGTGTTTATGTCACAATTAATCTGCGTGGATCCTGGGGACTTGAGTTATGCTGCACAGGTGCTTTGAGAAGTTGATTCTCTGCAACCTTACAAAATGGATCAGTTTGACACCAGTCACTCAGACTTGCCGTCATTAACTGTAGGTCAGATGACACATTGTCGCCAAAATATAAGTTAGACTTTCACCACTTCCTCATCAGTCTCAAACAACCTTGTGATTCTTTTTTTTTCCATTTTAAGCCTCACAGTGGAGGAAACATTTCTTCCACGAAAGAAAGTAGTCTTTAAAATGTATTCAAAGAGTACAAAGTGAAGGACAGGAACAGTGTCTTGTCGTTGCCTGTAAGAACATAATTTCAGCTGTTTAAGTAGACTTAATGTGAATGTCTTCTTCTCTTCCGCAGACGAGGATGATGACGATGAAGAAGATGAGGACTTTGAGGACGATGATGAATGGGAGGACTAGCGATATTCTGTTTCTTTTTCTTTTTTTTCTCTCCCCTCCCCCAGCCCCTGGATGATTCTGACACTAAAATTGTTCGTCTTTCTGAAAAGAAATCTTTAATTTCAAATTTCTAAATGTAAATGTTCTATTTGCTGTATATTTTTGTTGCCTTTATGCTTTTTTTTATTAATCTGCAATACCTCATTTAATCTGTAAATGTTTGTCATTCTCATATCTTAGGTTGTCGTTTCTTTATCTTCGCCATGTCTGTCCCTGTTGGCTCCATCTCTGTCTCTTGATAGCAATATGTCACATGCCTCCTTTTAACTATGTGCTGCTTTTTCCATCTCTATGCATCTCTTTCTCCTCACGTCACCAAGTCTTCAATGTTTGTCGCCTCCATCTGTCACTCAGCCATCCTTCATATCTGCTGCCTCCCATCACACGTGTTCCCTCCCTGTTACTCCCTGTCCCCAGATTAATGTGCAATTTTACATCAAGTTGTCTCTTGAACTTTAGAGTTGAATGTTTTTTTGTTTGTTTGTTTTTTCTTTTGGTCAGTGATTGAAGGGGTAGGGCTTACAAATAAGTTGCCACAAATCCTTCATCAATCGTGTCATCTTTGTTCGTCAGGAAGAAAAAAAAAATTGAACTATTTTCATACCCTATTGCTCTCTCTAGTTTATTTTTACTTATTCAAATGATCCTAGTTTAGCACTCATATTTTCTTAAAACAAAGAAGAAAAAAGGAAAATGCCCTTTTTGGGATATTTAGCTTCATTTTGCTGTCGACTGTAAATCTGCTCCAGAGTTTGAGTCTTGTTATATTTTTGCACAGATTGAAAGAGGAGACTCGCTGCATGAATACAGGACATTTTCAGGTCTGTATCATTATGGAACATACATATGCATTCAGTAATGAAGCAAAACACACTACACGCATCGAGGTAGCCTGCAGCGTTATGGCTGGCTATCTGTTGTGAACTTTTCTTTTTTTTTTTGTCACTGTCACACTACAGATTCAGTTGAAATTGTGTTTTCCGTTTATCTTTTTCTTTTTTTACAGTAGCAAGCAGAGTATTAATAAATGCCTGTTTGTCGGAATCAGGTCATTCATCATGTAAAGCTTGAGAAATAAAGACATTTTAGTTTTACTGGTTATAATGGGTCCATATGCTAAGTTACTGTACAGAAACAGTGGGGCTAAAGTAGTGTTCTTCCTGTTGTAGACACTAAGTGCTGACACAGTATAGGGAGAAACACTAGATTCATGGCATTATTCAAGCAAGTATCAACATTTTCTTGATTAACTAGTAAATCATGAGGTGTAATATAGGAATTGCTTATTAAAAAGATCACGTCGCGTCGACAAACGAAATAATATTTCCCAATAATTCTTGCTATGTGTTTATTCAAAGGTGGATTTGTCACAAAGGACATTACTTTAAATGCCAAATTGTTAGATCAATTATAAAAAGGATTTAAAAATCTGCCAAAATCTCTAAAAAGTATTTAGAGAAAGTAACTTATTTGTAGCTGTTATTTCAGCAGTTCCTGACACTATGGCCTAATGAGGAGACGCTGTACTTATGCATTGCTTGCTAACCAACCAGAGTAGATATGTGTCTCTCTTTAAAGCAAGACTGCAACTTGCTACTGCAGCCACAAGTGACAATTGTGGAAAAAATGTTAAAACCTGCTAAAACAGTAGCACAACTAGAGAAAAATAATCAAGTTTGCTAACATTAGCAAGCATAGGCTAACTGTTCATATCAGACCCAAAATGGCTGTAGCAGCAAAACCACTGAGTGTATTGAATCGAGCATTTTATTGCTAATGAATCATTTCATTTCATTTGTAAGAGGGAAAATGTGGCCTTTCTTCTTTCAAAAGTTAGTCTTGCTTTAAATCTTCGCATTGAAGGGTACCAGAGCCGCTAACTGCTAACCCTTTTTTCCTTCAAGCGTCAAAGATAAAGCTTGGCCTTCCAGGGTTTCTCTATGGCAGCCATGTTAGCTCTACAGTAGGTCCCATGTTGAATCGTTTTTGTAAATTAGGAATCGTTTCCCGCACTTTTGGGTTGATCTCAAGGTGTACATTTTAGTAGTCTGAAGTTTCCTGATTGATGCATGGACTGATATGGGAAAGTCATTCAGCTGGATTTAAACTTATTTCCCAAAAGCATATTGGCATTAAATTAGCACTATGGCAGGTCAAGATGTAAAATATGACATTAATTAATTAAAAGTATTGTCCTTTAAATAAGTAACATCTTGTAACAACATTACCATCATTGGCAAGCTAATTAGAACGTGGGATGCAAATTTTGCACACGCTAAAACGTTTTGGGCGATAGGAGAGCTTATACAGAAAGGTCTTTACCACAGTGTGACAAATATCCAGCAAAAATAACACGACAATGTTTGAGAACTCCTTTGTTTGTTTTCAGTGTTTGCAAAAGAGGGATGTTGGTGTCTTTAAATTCTGTCTTTGTGAGACAAAATGCCACTTGTTTGATGTAAGAACTGACCTCTTTTGACGAATACCAAGATACTTTTGGGAAAAACCTAGCCATGTTTTCGCTGATGTTCGCTTCTGTAGGTAACTCGGTAAATAAGATGTTATGGACGCCAAGCCTTATCAATGAGGCTTGACAAATAATGAACTCTTACATTGTACACTCCAATAAAAGGTTGATATTTACATACTTTGGTATTTGGGCTTCTTTTACCTTCATGGCCTGTTATGAAGAATTTTGAAAATAAAACTTTATTTCCTGTTAAACTAGTGGCTTATTTTTGTGTTTAGGGTTTAGAAGTCTATTTTTTTATGGTTCATGTTGATTCAAGTTTATAGATTTTAATTAAGAAAAAGAGATGGCGATCCTAGTACTTTATGCACACAGACTTTGTTGCAGCACAATCATATCTGTCAAGTAGGTAATTTGAGTTGTGCATCTGTTTGTATCTGTGTGTGTGTGTGCGCGCATGTGTGTGTGGGGAGGGATGAATACAGGCCTCATCACCTGCAATAGACAGCCAGACAGGGAGTTGGACAGATCTGGTAACAGCTGAGCAGAGGATTATCACACCCTTTACTGCTACCATTTCACCCCCTGAGCCAGGTAGAAATGAAAACTAGGTGAGTGAGGGACAAAGTACAAGTAAAGCTGCTAACTCTCAGTAGCAGCTTGTGTGTGTGTGTGTAACATCAGTCCTGACTGTAAATTCCAGTTTACAAAAGAAGAGGAATAAGAGGGATTCATGTTTCTTTGTTGAGATAAGTGTAGACCTCCTCATGTGTATTAATATCACTATACAGCTATAAAAGTGAATCTTTGTTGAACTTTGAGAACATCCCAGTTTGTTTTATGAGTCTGTTAACCCTGTTTCTCTTATTAATATGTGGGACAGACTGTACACATGAGCCCAGTAGACTCGAGGTATAAAAGCCCTGCATTGGGGTTTCTTAACAATTACTTGATGTGCATGTGAGCTGGAAAAGAGGTCATGTAGCAAGAACAGAGCAAAGATGCCTCTAGTGACTGTCCTCCAGGAAAAAGTAAGTGAGGAACTAAAAATTGGCCTTTCGATGATATTTTTAGAAGTCAAGAACTGACCCTGTGATGAAGTGTGACCAACACAATAATGACCACAACAATTCTATGCGTCTACTGTTTATTTTTAGTTGATGCCCACATCAGCTGACACCACACTGACCCTGCATCAGTTCTCTCTGCTGCAGAGCTAATGTGAGGCATTAGAGCAGGTATGGCACTTTCCACTAGTGTGGCAGCACTACTTAGATATAGTGCTTCCATAGAGACCCCGACCAACATATACACACAAAAACAAAAGCATTTAGAGAAGCAACAGAGCACTATTTGTCTTTTTATTCTGTCCATTCTTACACTCAGTGTTTACTTTTTGGCCGATGTCAGCATAAAACTTGTTATATAATTTATATGGGGGCTCTAAATGTCTTATAGATAACATAAATAATCATGTACATTTTGCAAAAATTAAGCATGATCACACTGATTTTGTCGCTATTATAATGTAGCCATATGTCCAATAACCTGACCATAGCTAAGTAGAAAATCTCAAGTAGAATATTAGTTAATTTATTTAGTTAAATTGCACTTTAATGCACGTGAAGCTAGATTAGCATTTTAGGAATTTAGCTGCTTAAAATTAGCACAGTAGAATAGTTTTAATTTGTAAACACTGTGCGTACATTGCAAAGGAATGCAAAGGTCGAAGGGCCTGAGTGTTGTGACTGAGAAGCTTAAGGGATATACTGTGGCTCAGTGTTAAATGAATACATGCAAACTCGCATACTTAACAATTTTGTTGTGGCTGAGAGAGTGGTGTTACATTTCCCTATGGTGCATGAAAACCTCTGTCCATCCTGAAAATAATCCTGAATTCTATATGAGGATAATGCGTTGACCACCCTGAGTGCCGAGACCCCATTTACAAGCAGGAAGTCTCTACATTTTATGGATGAATTTTATGGCAGGATCCCCCTATTGGCAGTTTGACAGATATGACAAAGTGCTGTACTTGAGTAGAGGAAGTTTTATTCTTAGTACACTTAGGCTAAGGAATGCATTGTGCACACTGAGCTGCTGTACTTGGGAAGGCCATTGAAAAGACTAGTTTGCAGCAGGGGGAGCGTACCCTGCATAGGAGCTTAACTCAGTTATATCCAAGTCTAGCTTAAGGTTGGAAGATTTTCTTTTTAATGCAATATACCATCCATTTTCCTACGCATACAATAGTTATTAGACTAATGAATGTGTTTTACCAAGCTTCCAGGTAGCCATTATGGCAAGAAAATGTATGTGCTCAGATCATTGCATGTAATTGTAGTTGAAAGGATGTATTATTTTGAAAAGACCTACAGGTGTTGCATTCAAGTACTGAGTGGAAGCTCCAGCATCAGAATTAACAGCAACTACATAGGTGATTTTTTTTGTACAACACTGAGATTAATAGAATGCCTTTGAAGTGGGATATCACTTTGGGAAATTTTTTGCCATAATGTCATTTGTATTTTTCTCATTGTTGCCGCCCCTGAGGACCTGACCGTGTCGTCTCTGAACAGCTGCTCTGTGGATTTAGGAGTCAGGGAACTCTTCCAGGACACAAACAAATGCAGGACCAGGATTAGGATGGCCGATACTAATAGTTCAAATCTCTCTGTCTCTTGCTTTCACTCTCTCATCTGTCATCCCCCCAATCACATGCTCTTGGTCTCTCCTTCCCAACCTGTCACCTCTATCTCTGTTTGATTTGCCATCACCCTCACTCATCCTCCCTTCCTATCATGTCAATATGTCTCATGACGGAGCATCCCCATCTCTTCATTGGCAAAATCCTTCGGTTCTTGGGTTTTGTATTGTACCTATAACTGGCTAATGTTAGCAAACTTTAGTTAGATATTGCCATATATCCCATAATTGTCACTTCTGGCCATAGTGGCAGCTGTTCGGAAAAAGTTACAAGTGTTATAAGTGTTTTATTTTACTGCTTATTTTAAGTAGACCACAGCTTTTTATTTGATCTTGTGGTTTATGTAGTTGATGCCTCCTCTGTGATGTACTAGTAGTGAGTGTCTATTCTTTCCCTTTTACTTGTCATGCTTTGTGAATTGTTCAAACAAAGTGCGCAAAAGCCCTGCTCTAATACGCGCTAACTGGAGTGGGTGTATTGTGAGTGTGTTGGAGTGGGAATATGCATCAGCAGTGCTTGACCGGTAAGATAACTCACTGGTAAAAACAGAGGCTACGTGTGCTTTCTATACTGCTGCATAACACAGCTTGACCCTTTTCTTTCAAATGGAACTCATCCAGTAACCAAAGAATAAGAAAACAATCTACATACTTTGACAAGTAGTATTGTGAACACCAAATGGTTATATTTAGAAGTCAACACATAATTCAACCAACAGCAGATCATATTTACAATTTTACAAGAAAACAGTGAATTAGAAAACGTATCAGTAAACAGTTCAGTCAACTCATTTCAAAGTTAAAATACAAATACCATTTCAATTATTCAGAAATACTTTTTTTTTTTTTAAACGTTTGTAAATGTAAAGCTATTATTGCAGTGCAAATGCCCAGTATGTTTTCTTTTTCATAAGTAAGAATTCAGTTTTTGCCTCCTCAGCAATCCCAACAATGTTTTCACAGAGTGCTTTCGTCATTGTTGGTCACCCCATCGTCATCATTATGCAGACTCCCCAATTTCCATGGCAATGGATAGACCTCTTTTATTCTGCTTGTATTATCGTAGATGATGTGGGACTTCCACCTGGAAAATGACAATGTTATGTCAGTTTTAAATGCAGGCCATATGATACACTGTATGTGACGCTATAGCCAGCAACTGCTTAGCTTAGCTTAGCTTAGCTTGGCTTAGTTTAACATTAAAGACCAGAAACAGGGGAAACACCTAGCTAATATTTGTTTGATCCGTACAAAAACATGTAAAACTAACAGGTTGTGGGTTTAATAGATATAACGTGTTAATTAGTGAGCTTCAGAGGAGCTGGTAGGCGGATTTTGTTACATTTCGACAAAGCAAGGCTAGCTGTTTTCCCAGTCTTTATGCTATGCTAAGCTAACAGGCTGCTGCTGTACACCTTTCTTATGGGACACTAATTTTTTCTTGAAATGCTTGCAAACTTGGACATGGCATCAAATCTGTGCGTGATGTCCTCAGTGGCGTCAACAGATGAAGTGTTAGTGGGCTGTTTTGTTGAATGTGAGTTGTTGGTGCGTGCTGTGGTAACGTGTCATATCTGTCTTTATCAAAGCTCCACTGAACAGTTTCTATAAATACCTGCGCTAAGTGGCAGGAATTTCACAGCTAGGAGACCCCGCCATCTGAGGGCAGAGCTGATTTTCCACTCTAACAATGTAACAAGCTGTGCTGAAGCTTCGGGCCAACGTAATACTTGTCTCTCTTCTCAAAGATAAATAATAGCAAGCACTCATAATAATAACACAGAAACAAAGTTCTGATGCATTCTTATCCTTTATTCTAACAGTAACATAATGTTATAAAACATGAATGCTTATTTGTTTGTCTCATTGTCTTTTTTTTCCATCCTTTTTTCTCTGTATCAGCTTATCTTCCTCTTGAGAGTCATAATTGTTGACTGGCTTGGCTGGCATTATTATTGTCTATATTTTGGCCTTCCTGTATCACTCTTTCTGGCTGTAAAAGCATTGTGATCATACCACACTGCTGGCTGGTGGTCAGCAGCCTTTTGCCTGCCTACCCTAGTGTGGAAACAGAACATACCATGTCAGCCACAGAGATGACTTAGACACCACTGACTCTGTGCCATCCTCATCTATATTAAACTTCCTGCTTGTTCAGTTTGCCTGTAGAGGGACTCTGCAGTTTCACATTAAGCACATTGCTTGCTTGTAGTGGAGGACCATCATATTAAAAACGTAATTTAAATTTATCCCTATTGTAGAAATCCTTCCACTCACCCGTTTCAAGCCGCGGATGCTGCTGTTGCGGATGGACTCCATCAGCTGGTCGTGGGCTGACCTCATTGGTGTGGAAGGCCTGCTGCCCTCCTCCCCTCTCCTCTCCACCGACACGGGCCTCAGCGCGTTCTTGAGCTCCTTCAGGATGCTGCTCGTCTCGTCTTTCCCCGACTCCTTCTCCTTCCCCTTCTTGCCCTTCTTACCTTTTGTCTTTCTCACCTTCTTGCTGCCCGCCTCGTGCGCCTTGATGACCGCCGCAATCATCCTTGTGGGCTTCTTCTCCCGTTGCGGGAGAGGCGGTGGGGGAGGAGGTGGGGGAGGAGGAGGCGGTGGAGGGGGAGGAGGAGGTGGAGCAGGAGGAGTCTGTTTTTTAGCCAGGTCACTCCGGAGGAGTTTGGGAGAGGACCAAGGAGAGACTCTGGGTGAGCTGTAAGGTGATGAACGAGGAGTTCCTTTCTAGCGATAAAGAGAGAGAAAAATTGATAATTACAAATACATTTAAAATTAGAAAAGGCTAGTGTGAAACAGGGTAAAATGTCTTGAAGTGTTGATTGTTTGCATGTGAGATGTATGGGAGTTGCAGTTTAAATTTAAGCATTCAAAGCAGTTGACGTTGAAGCACTGAAAGGGTGTGCAGAGTCCAGATTTTGTTGCATATTGTTAGCATATAGCTTGAAGAGCTTGTCACTGTTTATCAAAGAGATGGGGACTTTGAAAACAGTAATGGAAAACAAAAAAGAAGCAGAATGCAGTTGTTGGCTAGTGGGACACTGTTCAGCCAGACCAATTGAAAAATAATCCTACTTTATTAGGTGTGTCTCATAATGGAGCAAAGTTACATACCAGTGCAGTGGTTCTAGGGTTAACAACTCCCTCTGGTTGGCCCTGCTGCTGCTGTCTCTGCTCCTGCAGCCGTTTCTGTCTCTGGCGGTCCTGGTTCCTGGTGAGGATCCCCGTCATGCTCATTCTGGGACCAGGCAGGTTGAACTGGTAGCCCAGCTTGATCAAGGTGAAATTTTCCCTCAGAATCTTCACCATCTCCATCTCTACCTGTGGGGGGAAGTTTGATCAAGGGAGACATTGTTATACCCGGTTACACCTTGCACATGCAGGTAGAGAAGAAGAAATGCTAACCACATATGGTTTCTTAGTGAAGATTTGTTTGATTGAGGCAAAATGGGAAGTGAGAGAGAACTAACCTGTCCTCCACACATGTGTCTCTGGTTGTGGAACCGAAGCTCAGTCAGGGTGTTGTTTCCTGGAAGTGCTTGAACCAGCGCCATCACGCCTTTCCCAGTCACATAGTTGGACTCTATATTCAGACTGGTGATGGACGAGTTCTCCCTCAGCATCTTAGCAATGGCCAGAGCCACAGGGTCGTCGGCTCGGGTGTTCGCAAGGCTAAAGACCCGCACGTGTGTGTTGGACCTCAGTGCTTCAGCAAATCGGATGAGGGTTTCCTAAGAAGTAAATTGGGATGTTTATATTTTCCAGAACATAGAAAACCTCTCACCATCACCACCACCACATAGAGGTCAGAGCATCCCTGAAGACATTTAACACTTCAGTAAGGCTTATGTTTACCAAGGCAACACAAGGGAAGCAGTCCTTCTCTTGCCACTCCACATAATACTAAAATTAGTAAAATAATCTTCTTAGCTCGTAATTGCCATTGAGTAAACCACATGATGTAAACTTGCCTGAAGGTCCCTCCAGAAAACAGAAACCCTGTCAAAGCTGTTAATTGAGGACACCATGTTTTTGTTCATTTTCCAGTCACAGAAAGTGTTTGTACCAAATATGTGACTATGCCCTCCATTACATGACCATGACTGGTTCTAAAAATAAGCTGGCATACAATCAAAAGTTACTGAACAGTGAAGGGCAGGATGCTATTCAGACCTGTTTGGTAGCAGGAACACTTGTGATTGACATAACTGAATGTAAGACAGGACTGTTAAACCACTGTGTTTACACATATTACTGATGTAAACAAACCTTTAACAGCATGTGTCTGTATTCGTACCTGTGAGATATCATCAATATTGTTGAGGTTAACCTCTGTGATTTGAGGGTCGTTGCTAAGAGCTCGTTGGAGAGCTTCGTCGACAACGGTTGGGTTTCCGGTAGTGTTTGGGTCGTCAGGTGGAGGGGGAGGAGTCAGTCTCATAGGCTCCACCCTCTGCGGCTTCAGTAGCATCGGGGTGTCGGCCCGTGACGTCACAGCCCCAGAATCCTTTGGGGGTTCAGGTTTTAATTTATTATCTTGTTCCTCCTCCTCCTCCTCCTCATCTTCCTCCTCCTCTGTTACAGCTTCCTTCTCTTCCTCACTCTCCTCCTCTTCTTCATCCTCCTCCTCCTCTTCCTCTTCCTCTTCTTCTTCCTTCTCCTTTTGTTCTTCATACTTTTTCTGTTCTTTCTCATTTTCAACATCTTTTTCATCCTCTGCGCCGCTGTTTTCTTCTGTCACACACTCCTCCTCTTGTTCTGTATCCTGTATTTTGATAAAAAGTATTCAATGTTTGAAATGCAATGCTGTAATTATGAGTATTTGTTTTCTTCAAAACTAAATTAACCCAGCTGGTTCTATGGAAGAATGATCTTGCTTCCTTTTATTACTTCAAATGGCTTCTTACTTTTAGCTTGAGTAATTTGTTTTGAGTTCCATCTGATACAACTTCAAACAAGCTGGCTTTGCCTCTGGCACATTGCACAAATGTCAAACAAATCTAATTAAAAGTCATCACTGACCGGTTTGGGACTTCCTCCACCTATCTCATCCTCCAGCAATCTACGGGTCTCATTTTCCCAATACTTCATGAGGGCCTCTCTGCTAAAGGTGCCTGTCGGGGTCTTGTCCGTCTGGTCTCTCTGTCTGAGTCCTATGGGCACGTTGGCATCAGGATCAATGTCCGCCAGCTCCTTTTCCAACTCAGCCAGCTCTTCAGGGCTGAGGGAAGCCAAAAGCTCGTCCTCGTCGACATCTTCATACTTACTCAGCTCTCGACGGTACCCAAAACAGCTCATGGCCAAAGCGTGATTAGTACAGACCAGTCGGTGTGAGTTTAAACTTCCACCAGAAAGACCAGGACCCCAAAATGAAGAAGCCGTGTGGAGATAGCGGTTCCAACAAAAGACAATGTCCACCGTGAGTTTGTTGGAGATTCATTGGAAATTCAGACTCCAGTCGAGGTGATCCTTGCCAGGTGAAGGTGTTTGGACATACTGGATCTAGTCAAAAGGTACTTCTGTTGAGAGCCCACTCCAGTCATGGGCCGTGTTGCTATGAGGGAGAGTCTGTGTGTGTCGGTGTCCTCTCCTCTCTAATTTCCCCAGCTGCTGTTTTGGCCTTAAGAGAGGGATCAGAAGGGAACGTAACAAAGTGTGGGCCCCATGATGCAGCGTCTTTTTTTGGGAGGCACTGCTCTGAGACAGAGCCACAAAAAGCATGTGAGCTCAGAGACTGCGGCCTGTCAACGTAGCAGTCTGTCACCACGGCCTGAGTGGCTTTGTTCATGGCCAAAAAAAGACCAACTGGATCCAACAGAAGAGAACAAGAAAGATAAACAGAGATAATGTATCACCCAAAAAAAACAGCACAGACTCGATCACTGTATATCCATCAGCAAAGAGGTGTCGGCACGTCCTCCGCTGTTATTATCAGTTGATCTAGATGATTTTAAAACTCCCATAACATGATAGAGATATGTAGTGTTTTTCTGTTTGGTTTTTACTTTTTCCCCTGACTCGTTGGCTGTCTGATAACTGTGTAGATTTTGACATGAGCGGGACAAAAAGTATAAAGTGTTCATGTCCCCCTTAGGATGAATTGTAATGGTGATCCCTTTGCTTTTCATCTACCTTGGTTTATGACAAAACTTGCAAAACAAATGATATTCCATCAGCCTCAGCTGTACTTTGTGTTTAGTGCTAAGTAGCAAATGTTAGCATGTTAACACACTAAACTAAAATGGTGAACATGGTAAACATTATACCTGCTAAACATCAACATGTTAGCATGCTGTCATTAGCATTTAATACTCAAAATACAGCCTCACAGAGCTGCTAGCGTGGCTGTATACTAAATACTTTCACCTTATTTGACCATTCAAATGGATTACAAGAACAGAATGATGTCAGTAGACTAATGTGCAGTAATACAATTTAGGTTGCAGCATTTAATCATTTTGAGAAGGACAAAATAGCTGTTGCATCACAGGATTTGCGTGGTAAAGTAGCTTGGCTTCACTAGTAAGTTGATCAGTTTTTGGTGTTTTTATTTTTAATTTTATTTCTCACACTCACGCACATATATACAAAACTCCCACATACAAACGCATGAATAGCTCATCATCAACGTCATCACTCCAAATCTTTCAGTCTGGCGCAGAGAACATAATGAAAGAACAGGAATTATGCTGATATCATTAAGGGCTTTCAAACAGCTCCTAGTTCTGTTTGTCCTAATCTGCTGTTGAGTTGACAAGTTGTGGTTCCACTCAGCCACTCAGAATGGTTGTATTAACACACAAAAAGAACAAAAACACTTTAAAAATGTAATTGTTTATCACAAAATAACAAAATATTCTAAGAAATCCATGATATATTTAAGTAACAATACTATTCTTTTTTTAATTTTCAAACCACATATTGACTATACACATGTTCACACGAAGTGAGAATAATGTCGTCCACCTACACTGGTGTTTTCACTTAACCTGCCTGATTAGACCTCTTGTCAGTACTGTGTGGGCGTGCACACACTACTAGGCTGACATTTCTCTCACACTCTGTTGCACCTGTTAGGACGGGACAATTTACACTTAAATCATTCTGACTGGTCTAATTAGCAACAAGTGCAAACACCTGTGTGGGTGTACAAGTCATTTAAGATTCATGAGACATTTATTTCATATGCTATACATGCATTGTTCAGCTGTATTATTGGTATTTCTTTACAAGTTTGCAGTGCAGAGAGAAAATATATTCCCATTGGCTAATTTTTAAAGAGTGACTAGTGCTTTTCCATTAGTGTTTCAGTCACATAGGTATAAATGTGTTTCACGTTGTGGAGAGGTCACCATACAGGTCGTACTCTCCGTAGGTCAGGTATTTCTTCAGTCTCGGAGGAAAAGGAACAGCAGCCATGACTTCAGGGTCATTCAGCGTCCTGAAGCACATGTGACCTCTGATTACCAGTCGACACAAGTGCTGCAGAGACCTCGGCTTGCCTGGGGACACACAAACAAACATATAGCCTCTGGTTACTTAAAACATTCTTAACATTGTGGATCTTTTTTTTTTTTTTTTTTTTTTTTTAAATACCATGTAATGGATTTGAAGTTTTAATTAGTATGTCAGAGATCTCCTCCCACTCGGGCCTCCTCTCCAGGATGCGTTTGAGGTTGGGACAGATGCTGGCATGGTTGACGTAGTCCAGGAGCATCCTTACAACACTGCCAACCAGATGTGTCAGCCATGACACTGATACAAACTCACAGAACTGAAAGAAAAAAAATCAGGAATGTGATTTATTGTATATGTTGGGTTATTGGCTCATTGATTAGTTGATTGGTCGCACGATGAACTGACTGCCATCTTTGTCTGTGTGTGTATGTGTGTGTGTGTGTGTGTGTGTGTGTGTGTGTGTAGTCAGCCCATGGAGTCTATGGATGTGTATATATGTCTGCCTGAATTGGCTCTTACTGAGATGACATTAGGTTGACTGTAAATCTGGTAGGCTTGGTTGTGGAGGTCAGTCCAGGTACTATCGATTTCTTCACTGTTACCATGGCAACACTGGAAACACCTACCAGGGACAACGTTGCAGAGAGGAAATGTTAAAATGTGCAATTTTATAAATGACCTCTTAAGTATTTTTATTTGAATCTCAGTGCTTGAATGTGTTTTACTCAAATTCCTAAACATGGAATGTAACTTGAAAAAAACCGAGCTACTTCACTGAAATCAAATATGTTAGAACTCTTTTCATTTTACGGTCGGTAGACGTACTTGTAAGCTTGATATCCACTGTTGAGCAGCAGTCGCAGCATGACGCGGTCCCTCAGGCTGTACTGCAGGGCTGTGGGGAACAGCGTGTTGCTGATCACTCTGAAGTAACAATTCACCTCCGCTCCATAGGACAGCAGCAGCTGCACCAGCTCATACCTGGACATCAGAGGTTACTCCAGCACAACCTCGCCACCACCACAGAAGTTATAATGAATGACAAAACACACATATGTGTGCCGCACACCTCTCAGCACGTATAGCGACCAGGATGCACCGTAGTGGGTCCAGGTCAGTTCTCGCTCCAGCTGCCAGCAACATCTCAGCGCAGGTCACATCACTGTTGGAAACAGCAAAGTACAGAGGAGTCTTCCTGAGGTCCCCATAGTTCTCTGCAACAAGATTTACATTTGATCAGGAGACAAGCTGCCTACAGCCAGTTCAAAAGAACTATGCCAGTGGTGTGAATGTAGTTTAACTTAATATCTACAAGAAGAATTCATAAAACACTACTTTTTAGAAGGCCACTGGTTTCCATTTATTACACTACAGCAGGAATATCAACTTTCAGACATTTAAATCTTTTTTGAGGTAGGTAAACTATCACAGTTAGTCATCTTAATTCCTTGGTCAACGTTACAAGCAGTGACCGTTCTAAACTCATCTGTGGTGCATTTAGGGACACTATACACTTAAAGGCTATCTTTATATAAAGATTCATGTTTTTTGAGTAAGTTTGTGTGTGAGAGAGTTTATCATACCAGAGATATGTGTGTCTAGCAAGGCATTGACATTGTATCCTTTCTCGATAAGCAGCTCCAGACACTCAACCTGTCCCCCGTCAGCTGCTGAGTGGACAGGGTCCTGGCCTGAGAGACGGATAGCTCTCTTTGTGGTGATAGGGATGAGAGTCCTCAGGGCTCTACAGAGAGAAAGAGACAGTGGGGGTTGGGGACAAACAGGAAGAGAGTGAGGGACAAAAACAGTGAAAAACAAATGCTAAAAGAAGAAAGCAGGACATAGAGAAAAATGTTCATTAGATTGTGGTTTGAGCTACAGTGTTATTCAGTGACGGAACTGAAAAACAGTGATAAACAGAAGGCTCTTTGTGGAAATGACTACAGTGAAAACACTGCAGAGCTGTGAGGTGCACAGAGAGACAGTCTACAGTTTGATCAATTTGGCTGCAAAATAGGAGGAAAGGAATGTTAATCTGTCTCCAGTCATTTCTTTCTTTCTGGAACTGGATCATTTTTTAAAACTCAGATATTCTCAAGCTTTTGGCATGAGAATATTGCCGTATCTAGTGCGTCAAGATGACTGGGTGCCCTTTTGCATCGAGGTCAGTGTACACATTCACACAGCTTCAGGACACGGAGGTCATCTCACAGTATGTGTCCCTCATATGCAGCTCTGTGGATGGGCAGCTGGCAGGCGTAGCTGGCTACATTCGGGTTGGCTCCGTGCTGCAGGAGCAGCTCGATACAGTCCAGACTTCCAGATCCAGCTGCATCATACAGGACTGTGTCTCCATTGCTGGCTTGGGCATTCACGTCACCACCTAGTGGAGCACAGGGAGGATACAACAAGGTCTGATGAGTGAGAACAATTGTTGCGTGGTATTACACGACAGATGTGAAGCATTAAACTGTATTTTAGTGTTTTACCATGCTGTATGAGTATATCCAAAGCTTCAGTGTTGCCATATTCAGCTGCGATCCCCAGAGGAGTCACCCCGTGACCGTCTCTGGCAGTTACTTTGGCTCCGTGTCGAAGCAGCAGCATCAGAATAGCTGGACAACCCACCTGGTGCAAGAGATAGGAAGCAAGGACATAAAGAAGGAAGGAAAGATGGTGGAGACTAAGGAAGGAGAAAACGTGAAATTTAACCTGGATGTTGAGTTTTTATTCTCTCACGCTCTAGTCGGCATCGATGCCACGCAGCTCACCTTTGCAGCTTCATGGGTGGCCGTCCACTTAGTGAGACACACCTGCTCCACAAAGGCCCCACCCATGATGAGGGTTAAAACCATGTCGTATGATCTCTGTCTCACTGCTACAAAATGTAGAAAATACAAGGTGATAAAGCTAACATGCAGGTATAATGTTTACCATGTTCACCGTCTTAGTAAATATTAGTAGCTCAAACAGACAAAGATATTAGCAGAGGATAAACACCAAGCAAAGAGATCCATCTTAAATGTGGTGCTGTACAACCTGACAAACCCAAAGGCTTGTTTAATTTATGAATGATAATAGACAATTTGTAAAGGATTTTACTACTAATGATTTACTGTGTTGACATTAAGTCATTTGTAACAACATTTGTGTGTGTGCTACCAATCAGCAGAGGAGACTCGTTCCTGCTGTTGGTGTTATGCGGTGAAGCTCCGTGCTGCAGCAGCATCTTGGCGTTTTCCACCTGGCCGGCTTCTGCTGCCAGAGTCAGAGACGTGTCCCCATCCTCTGTCTGCTCCTCCAGGGTCAGGTCTGTGGACGTCAACACTGCTACAAAAACACCAATAAGAGTATGTTTAAGTTGGAATTATACACACTCTACTTCTCCAGGTAGTCTAACCTACATCTACGTAAATGGATTCATCAGATTGCAGATGCTAGATGCTCTTTTCGTTTAGTCTTTACACCTAGCCTGTTGCACCGAGCTCTCACCCTGCAGCACCGCATGCAGGATGTCTCGCCTTGGCTGCACAGCTGCTGCGTGCAGAGGCAGCCGGCCCCTGCTGTCGCTCTCTCTGAAGGCAGACACGCAACCTGACAGCTCCTGCAGCGCGCACACATCACCTGTGGAGACACAGCCAAGACCCATGCAGGACACACAGGGAAGCATTTGTAATATTCATGGACACTGGGTGGATGCTTTTTCCTTATACAACTTTGTTACCCATTACTGTTTACTTTAGTATGAATGGAATTACTCTGACACCACAGAGAGGGTTAAATAGGAACCTTACCTTTGTGAATGGCTGCCATTATCTTCATAAAGTCTTCACTGTTTGGTTCCTTCCTAATGAACAAAAGGAGAATAGTAGGTCAAATTAAAGATTTGACTCTAGAAACACTATGATGGAGCTTCACAACAGTGTTGGAGTTTATTAGCCTTCAATTATTTAATTCAGGATTTCGTGTGAATTTGGAATCTACACATCTTTTTGTAAAATGTGTTTACTACCCCTTCGATAAATTAGTATAAATAATAAAGAGTAAAGAAGTACTTTTGATAGGTAGCCCCACCCATAACCCTTTGAGTGAAAGCATTTTTGGACATGTAGACAATTTGGACTCTCATACCTGTGTGTTTGTATTGAACGTGGCAGCTTGTAGGCATCTTGAATGCTCTCTCTAATGGCAAACTCATTGAGTTCCTCATTTATGCCTTCCTGCTCAAAGTCATCCATTTCTATATCAAGGGACACAACAACAAGCATGAGTTTACACTGAGCTCCTTTCACCTGAATCATTTATTATCGTAAAAAAAAGGGACAAAATTAAGTTACATGTGCTGGTAACTTATAACATGTTAAAGTCACATCTGTCTGTACTTTGCCCTTTGTCCATAGCTGCAAGCATGCAAGTTGTTTATTCAGTAAAGGGCGTCTGGCACGGTATGTCGCTTCTGTTCATGCTTTAAATGGTGTCATATGTGAGTACATTAGTATAAGACTGTCAAATCGGAGATGACACCACAAAATTAAGTTTTATTTTATGTTAGTCATATCAGTCTGTCTCACCTGTTGATCTGAATCTTGCAGCTCGCTTGCAGCCCGTGTGTTTTTGTTTTGCAGGGTCCTAAGCTGTCTGGGATATATTTAGATGTGACCTGCTTTAGACCACCTGACCTCAGAGTGTGTCACGTTTTCACTTTCAACTCCAGTGAACAAAGTACTCCTTTCCTGATTGCTATGCTGTGACTTCATTTCATCAGACACAACACACGTTTGTGAATACGTATGACACGTTATTGGCAGAGCATTACATGTACAGAATATTCTTACTATTGTTGATATTACGTTTCCACATCCCACACAACAGTTTTCTCAAAGGTTGTGCTGCTCCTTTTTTTCTGAATATTCCCTTTTGTGACTGGTATTGATTTGATAATGGAATTCAATAATCAGTGTACGTCATACATTATGTAACTATACTTTCTGCACATCTACACAAACCTTCCAACATTAACAAAGACCCCTCATCATCTTATTTTCACTTTCTAAACAACAGTTTGGGAAATAACCTTGATATATTGTAAGCGAAATATTCCCTCAAGAGAACAAGCACCCACTTTCTCCTGACGAACAAACTGATACGTGGGAGTTTATGGAAAAGTCTCAGACAGCGTCAGTGTGTGACACAGTGACTCAGCCTGTAGGCGGCCTCTCCACCACGTCAAAAGACTTCACCAATCTGTCTGGAGTGAAAGCAGACTGCCGGCCCATCCTCAAGTTTCACTACACGCTTGGACATCACACATGCACACAATGAGCTCTGTCTTTGAACTGAAAACACTTGATTTCATGCATTGGATTTGAGCAACCACGGATTCTTGCTCCATATGAGGAAGAAAGTAAGTAGAAATGTCTTCTTCTTTTTTTCTGTTTTTTACACAGATGGTTGGTCTAATTGTGTGTTGTGAAAGTGTAGAGACTAATATACTGATGCAGCTATGTCCCATAGTTTAATTCTCACTTGTGTGGTGCTTCTTAAATAGCAGAATATTTGCATTTAGAGTAACATTTTTTAAATGTTTTGTATATTCTTTGTGCCTTGTCAGCTTTATTCTTGCAATGAAATACAACTGTATGATATCAGAAACAATGTACTGTTTAGTGTTAAATGAAATGTATCCTATTTGATTTCCAGAAACTACGTTTTTTTTCAAAAGTGAAAAAATACACATATTGTTAACTAAAAGTATAAATACTGCAATTAAATAATATTCCTTTAGTATTCAAAAATTGAGTTCAGCGTCAAAAATAAAAGCACTCATAATGACGAATACTTCCTTTAACAGTTACATTATTGTAGCATTAACTAAGAGGTTTTTTAATGTGTTAAGAGGTCTACAGTAACTGCTCCTTGTACTGCTGATGTTGCACCCTTTTAAAAGGGGGAGTAAAATGAAAGGACACATGGACACAGTTTGCTTTCAGTCAATATATTGGATAAGGAAGATTAGCACGTGTTCTCCCACTCCTGCCGCACATTCACTTCCTTCTGCTGTTAGAAAATATTTCACGAGAATGAAAATTCCTTGGAAGCAAAACACATTCCTGCCTGTCACACTGGCAACTCTGAAGTCTGTCGATTCATCATATTTGAGCTCACTGCATGTTTTATATTTCAAAATCTTAACTCTTCAAAGTAGCAAAGAGTCATTACAGCAGTCACATAAATGTAGTTACTTTGCACTTTGGTGCATTTGGTCCTTTATTATAATGGTGCTGAAGTGGTTCTTTTTATTATAATAAAAGGGGTAAAATACATCTACCAAATGGTTTGGATTTTGGATTAGGGCTGCAACTAACAAATATTCTCATTGTCGATTAATTTGCGAATTATTTTCTTGATTAATCGTTCATGTAAAAAAAAATAGTGAAAAAATGCCATTCACAATTTCCCAGAGTTCAGTCCTTCAGTTTGCTTGTTTTGTCTTACTAACAGTCCAAAACCTAAAGATATTCAATTTACTCTCATATATGACAAAGAAAAACTGCGAAAATTCACATTTGAGAAGCAGAAATTTCTAGTTACAAAACATCATTGATTGTTTGATTGGGAAATGTGACATCAAACCAATGTGAAGACTAATGGCGAACTGGCGAATGTCAGCTTGGTAACAAAGTAAAAGCACTACAGTATAAATCCTCTGTTTCAGAAATATATCATGCTCCTTTATCTTTCAAAGGAATATATAACATTTCAGTTCTGCATGCTTAAAGATTATCAGAATATTAAGTAGATAACAAGCCTTGAAGAAGGTTGAAATATTAGTCTGATTTATCTGCTTTAACATTTATGAATGATTTTTATTTAGCAGCAGGCATGTATAGGGCATCTGAAAATGGGGGTTGGGAAAGTGACTGTGCCTCCTATACAGATACAATCATGGTACCTTGAGAAAGGCACTGTGGGTGTCAGAGTGGTTTTACTGGTCAGCTTCCAGGTGTAAATGTGTAACTGGTTATATACCTTCCTCGGATAAATAGCAGTTAAACACTTTTGTTGTAACTTTACATTGTTAAACTATACTAAATACAGTATATTGTACCTGATGTAATGTAAATACTATATGTTGTTTATATATTTTACTTTTTTTCATTTGTCCTTCAGATCTTGAAAGCACCTTGTCTCCTTTTGAGTCTGTTCACAAGTTTGAATCTCTGCTCTGGAAAATTTGGGACACCGATAACTGATGATGTGAGCAAGCTATCAATATTGGTGAGATTACTGAGTCGCTACAGGCTTGATACGCATCACATTCATATATCACATTCATGTCTTTGTCACATGATCTCCTCATATGTGTATATGCTAGGTATGTCAAGAAATTGATCTTGTATCACTGATATTATCTTGCACAAACCTTTCTCTGTCATTATTTCCATTGCAGAAGCAGAATATCCCCTCTGATTATGAGATTCCTGTTAGTTACATTCCCAGAGAAGTGGTATGTGTGAAGAAGTGAAAGCAGAAATAATGTGAAACAGTCAAATACACATTAATATTGAACAAAGGATGTTAATTTCTTTTGTACCTGCATCTCCAGGCTGGCACGTGCTGGGTGGTGTTAAATATCTATCCTTTGGAGCAAAGTCTTCGGAAGCTGGCCAACATGTTTGGTGCCATCTCCTCCAACAAAGAAAACACAATTGTCTTCATTGCCATGCTGAAGAGTTTACGCTTCACCTTTGACCATGAGGAACTGGTAAGTAATCAGCAAGTACAGACACTGTACTCTCATGTACTAGATAGTTATCAAGCACATTTTACACAATGAGTTCATCACAACATGCTTTGCAGAGCGAGTAAAAAAGGACAAATATGAAACATGGATTGCGCAAATAAGCACTGCAGCTCACTTTTAGGGACGAGTATGTAATATTTTGGACATTTAGGGACTGTTTTGCACATTTAATTGCGTAATTGAGTTGCTTGTTGTCGTCTGATCCCCCAGGAAACAGCGATGCAAGTCTTCCAGTGTCACTACCGGGAAGGGAGCTTAATGTCTGGTCTTTACTTTGACTACATCAAAGATGTCTTGCACACTGCCTCTAAAGGAACATCCGGCCTCTCATGCAAGCCGCCACCATGCCTTAATCCACAACAAACACCAGGTATACCATTCATTTGCATTTATATTTTTTATTTTTAATGGATTCCTGAAAAACTAAAGCAGCTTAGCAGCCTATTAGTGGGCAGATATTGATTTGGGGTCAAGGACATCAGATAACCTTGAACACACGGGCAGTACAGGTAATTGAAGAAATTATAAGTCTCATGCCTACTAAGTACGTTTTTATGCCACTTGAAATCTCAAAAGGGAACCAAAGTGATTATTTTTGAGTGAAAAAAAACTGGAATCACTGTACATACGCCTGTAACTAGGCTTGAGTCCCACTAGAATCCTTTCTACTACAACATCAAGAGGATTGGCCTACCCACTATCAAATTTCTAAGGTGTAACTGTTGTCAGTAAAATTTCCAATAATATTTCCTTCTTCCAGGGGGTCAGGAGGAGGGTCGTGAATACAGCTGGTCGAAGAGAACTCCTTTGCTTCTGGCTCTCATCCCCTTCACAGCTTGTGTTGCCATCCTAGTGTGGCTGGTAAGTAAGTGAACCAACTCAATGTGGATTAACTACTTCTGGTGAAACATGAAAATTAATTTTCAAATAATTCATACGACGATACACATACAGGGAATAGAGAGGCACACAGAGAGTCATTTTTTGTAACATGATGAACAGGATGAATGGTCATAACTTTGGTGTTTCCAAAGCACCATCATCAGGTCAGAAATTTTAATTTGTACAATACTTTGGTTTATGAACAAATACTTGGAAAACTAATGACATTCCCATCAGCCTCAGCCGTACTTTGTGTGTGTACTAAGATGGTGAAGACGGTGAACATACCAGCTAAACATCAGCATGTTAGGATTGCACCACCACCTCACAGAGCTGCTAGCATGGCTTGTTAAAAGACAATTTTGGCTATTTTCCTGCCTTTTTTGCTCCTTCACTGCACGTATAGAAACACAGTTATCACACTATTCAGCCAGATAATCAAAAATACTGTAGTAGCCTATTGCAGTTTCTAAGGCATGCCATTTTCAGCTTGGTCTTCATGTTTTCCGTCTTTTCAAGAATGAACAGTTCTGCTGGGAGCCACTTCACAATTAGTCATTCAGAGAGGATGATATCTTGGGTATATATTATAGACTGTATATACCCTAAATTATAGTGGTTCTCTTGCTATTTGTAATTTCCATCAACTACACTGACTCTGTGGTTTCAGTCTAATAAAGCTGACATGATAATGTGCCTTCATTTTCATGAGCACTTCCAAGAAGGCAATTATTGTAACGTTAACAACTGCTCATCAAATATTCAGTAGTACTTTGAGGCTCCATTATTACCTAATGTAATGATATCCGCTTTGGAGATTGATTATCTGTTATTTGTTCATCGTTGAAAACAGGATAGAAGGGCACAGTTCTGGCTGCAAGTGTGATTTTCGATCTTTCTTTTTTATTTTTAGGTGAAATCTGGAAGGCGTTTACCAGTGTGCAACACTGAAAACAGCCAAATGGCACCTTCTGACATGATCCCAACGGTGTCTGTCTCCATCCCACTTCAAACACTCACCCATGCTGCTGACGCTCAGCCAGTGGGGGAGGCGATCCCTGAACATGAGAGTGGATGAATCATGATTAATAGAAAAGGGAAATCTGGACAGCAGTATAACAACTCACTCTCCAGGTTGTTCTGTAATTGGCAGGAGCCTGCTGGATAAACGAGCGTGGTCTGACACTCTTCCTCTGCTTTCACTCATCTGAGTGCATGGACCCGAGCTACAACAGAAAACTCACCTTCTGGGAAGGCTGCAGGCGTATCACAAAACTCCCCAAGCGCTTCTAGCACTTAACTATCCAAAGAGGTTGTTTGGGACCAGAGGAAGAACTTTGTACACAATGGCTGGTCTTCTGCCAAAATGTTCTGGTGACGTACATTAATTGTCTCATTTGGCTCGACTTCTCTGTGCAGACCAAGTTGAGCTTTTTCATTCCTGCCAGTCCGAACTGTTGTCATTCAGGGTGTTGCCGTGCTCCAGTTTTGAGCTGCAATCAAAAGTATCACTGGAGCCATCAAAATGATATCACACTGTTTGGAGGACGTCATTTCATTCTGAGATGGGGACCCCTGTCATCAATTTGTTGATGATGTTGTTGACTGTCCTGTCACTGCTGTAGAGTCACAACAGTCAGCACACTGAATCCTAACCTTCTCCTGTATTCTGACTCCTCCTGACATGCATTAGGGGTACATGCAGAGAAGTGCATTCTTATCAATACTGCCTTTAGTAAAACAACTGAAACGCATCAGAAGTAAAAGGGCGATTGAAGAAGCTGCATTTGATCTACTGCAGCTTGTCTTACTTGTTGTTGACATTATTCTGATCTGTGATCTGTCACAAATTGCCAACCTGCTAGTTGCAAACAACACGCCGAGCAGTTCAACAAGCGTCCTGCTTTGTGTATCAAAGATCTGACCAGATGGCAGATAGCCATCGCCGGAGGCCCTTTGAATCCCATCATTGTATTTCAAAGCTGTTGCTCAGTGATCTATAGCTGCTGCTCGGCCAACAGTGAGTGTGTTAGAGTTTTTAATGCCTTATTCACTGAGTCAATCATGTTCAGTCATGAGAACATGACTCCCTCGAGTGTGAGCGCTCTTGTACTATATGTGTCAGAGAGAGGGAGTGAGAGACAGGACAGACAGGACGAGGGAAAGTGAGGGAGATAGGGATAGATAGATGGATGGACGGATGAGCTCAGTGAGAAGCATAAGGAGGGCTTGTTCTCGTCACAAAAGAACTGGCCGTAGGCTGGAGGAAATGCCAGTTACAAACACGACTGATGTCGGCAGATCCCTATGAATCAACAGGCTAAGAATCTTTCCAGACCGCAGGCTATGTAGCCTCATCTACAGAGGATTGTTAGTATTTCAATAACAGTTTTCTGTATTCTGATTAACTTCCAAAACACACCAGTGATATATGGAAAGATATCTTTATTAAAATGTTTTCATGTTGTTGATAAGGTCTACAACGTATGTTTCATTGTCTTTCTGATGTCCAATTTGTATAATTTTTCCTTTTTTAAATTTTGTTAAAGTGTTTTTGTAATGTGTGTGAGATATTTAAGTTATTTTGTTACAAGATAAACCACTTACGAAATGTAATTAACCTTTTTCTACAATTGTAATGTTGCAAATGAAAAATAGACCAATTCAAGTCATGAATGTACAGGAGGTAGACAAAATACTGGGAACATTCTGGGAAAACACATTCAAATGAATACCATATGACCCACATTTGTAGTAGTTTACTAACAGTTATTTGGTCAATGTCCTTTTTTAATGAAATGTTGACATTATTTGGTCCACCCCTTGCAAGTGGTCCATGAGCAAAATCATGTGGTCAGTATTAGATGTAGGCCTATATTCTGAGACTATTTGTCAGCAGTGTAAAAAATATACAGTATATCGGTACATCTTATCGTTGTCGGCAAAACAGTGACACACAAGTGTGAATGTTTCCTTGATGTCCTTTTAATCAAAATAATAGCATAACTGTACACATTTCAACTTCACAAATACGCAAACTTGATAAAAGGCCTCCATTCTTGGTTTTAGAAGTGAAATATTTGGACTTACTCATAAGGATCTCAGTACAGAGATCATACATTCATTCAGGTCATCTTCTCAGGCCTCCCTGACCTTTGATGTAATTTCAAAGAGACACAAAATACATCAAAAGGTTTTGATGTATTTTTTGATTACCCCGGTTATTGCTTGCACAAATAATAATAGCATTAATAAAATGTTTTGGTGATTAAATTTGTAATAATAAAACGGCATTTGTGGTTGTAATGCATCACATGGGGAAATGCTTTGGAGCTTGTTATACTGTAACTCCTTTGTTTTCATTGAACATTTGAGTATTGTTCTGGTTTTTGTCTTTAGAGATGAGAAAGAATTAGTATATACACCAAGGCCTCTCACTCCAGCCAGGTACCCAAAGTTGGCAACCATGCAATTCATAACCATCATAACTGATATGGGTGATTGCTATTCTGTGCTTTTTGGCGCCTTCATCGCAACTTCAAAAGACTGTGCTTTTATTTTATACAGGAAGATCCGCCGGAAACAGTCGGACTTTTGTTTTGGAAAACCGTTATCCAGCGGTCGCCATTATTCTTCCTGGCTTGACGGCCGTGATAAAGACGGTTAAATACTTTTAAACATTATATTTCGGGGTGAACCGCAACACCGTCGGCCCGCCTGTGCGCTCGGCTCGTTAACTCGTGTATTAGCGACACGTCCTGAGCACAGAATGGAGAAACGCTCCGATACTACAGGTAAGTTGCTAAGCTAACGCCAGCAAGCTAACAGCAGCCGCCGCCGAGAACGGCGATCGGAAAACGAGATGCAGCGTACGCCGTCTGTTGCGGCAAGCCGGCTGTTTGCTTTCCATCGCAGGTCAGCGTGCGTGTAGCAGAGCCCTTTCTGTTATTTCGGTGCCGTTTGGTGGTTGTCTACCTAACGAGCTTTAGCAGGGGTTGTCCGGGCTGCTCGATTTCAAATGAAACCGTCCCCATCGACACACTGCATCGTGTAATATCAGCTACGACTATTCCCTTAAGTAACACTGCGCTGCCCGCACCATCTTCTTGAAGTTTGACTCTAACTCGGCTGTAGTTTGGCGCTCATTCTCTTCACGACTGCACGTGCACGCGCAAATGTGCACTTTCCACTCCTCTGCAGCGACCAAAGCGCGTCCTTAGCGCTGCAGCGCCCCCTACAGCAGCCTCTGGCTCCACCCGCACACAACAAAAACATGTTTGTATTAAACACGCACACACATTTTACAAACCCAGCGGTCCTCATCATTATCACTGATGGAGGGGAAGCTTGTATGCACATAAACGCACCATAAAAGTTCAAAGTAGAAACAGTGACAGTGTACAAGTTAAAGCAATAAAAATGCGTATATGCACCTAATGCAACCTTTTACTCACACAATTTAGTTGGGAGATGGCAGAGAGTATAAAAAAGTTTTATATCTGCTAGTTTGGATTTAGGGGATTTTCTGTTGAGTATCAGTGATTTTGCTGCACGCATGTAACACCCTATTTAGTACACATTTCTGTTTGACAGTCAGAATACCAACAGGTAAAAGACAATGTAAGAACTGATTCAATAAAGGATCTGTAAAACGGTGATATCAAAGACTAGTCCACATGAAACTGCAGGGTTTTTTCACACATGCTAACACAAAACTTCCTCACTTTATGTCATGCTCTGCACAGGTGTTGGAGGTGCCCTTCCCCTGGCCTCCCTTCGCTTGATGGCTTCCCCTCTGCAGCTGACATATTCGTACATATGGCAGGTCATACGGCAGAGACACGTGAAGCAGTATCGGAAAGTGGAGGAGTTTGTGACCATGGTGACGCAGACCGTTCCTGAGGTCATGAGTTTCAAGCAGACCGCCCAGCTCCTCTTGGGGTTGAGAGCAAGGGTGAGAGTTTATCCTCTATTGTGTGTGTGCATCAAACAGCAGAATGTCATTAGTATAAGCATTCAAAACAGTGAATTTAACTGGATAGAGATTTAAAAAAAACAATTAGTGATCCATACTTGGGTCAGGGCTCGGTGTCGTGTACAAAAACAAATCAGTACTTTGGCTCCCGTCAGGTTCGAATCCTCCAGCTACCAGACAGTTGTAGTTGTCACATGTCTCCACCACACTGATCCTGTGATGCTGTGTGCCCTCCAGGCTTCTAAAATAGCATTCATTCCTTAAGATTTGTTCCTGAACATCAAAGTGGATGTTCACACCCCACTATGAACGCCATATGTTTCTTGTTACGAATCAAACGCATCAAGAACAAAAAGAGCACTTGAAGTCATAGCCTCCATCCGTGTTTCTTTGAATGAATGAAGCTGTCAACCTCATTCTCTTTGCAGAATTTGTGCTTTCACTTGTGCTCATCATCTTTTAGATTGCGTTTGAGGGGGGAAAAAAGAAGCAATTATCTTGAAAAAGCATGTCCGAAATACTTGATCCCTATTGGGAAAGCAGATAACTGCAATTCTACTTTATGTTCATACGAAATTTGTTTTTGTTGGGTTTTGATTTGTGGTATGGTTTGTCATACGACTATAATCTGTGTCTTGTACCGTAGATCATCTTGGATTTGATTCACAAAGAGGGTGCACCAGATTCCAGGGCTATTCAAACTCTCATAAATAAGTTGAAGGTCTCTGCATCTTCAGGGGTAAGAATGGGGACTTTTTTTTTCCTTTCTGAGAAACATACAGTATACAGTTGTACCCTCTTTGAACACGGCATGTGTTTTTATAGCATTTTTATTCTGCACACTAGACTCTAGAATCCCAATGTGTGAATTAAACTGTGAGTTACAGTACTTCCTGTGTTACAGAAGGATTCAGAAGTGGAGAAATCTCAAACGAACTTCATGGTGCTGGTCCAGAATCTGCTTAAAAACCCTGCTGAGAGGAAGCATTTCTTCCAGGTATCCACATCTGTCTTAACGTGGTATTAAACAGTGGTTGGTTGTCCTTACACAAAGCCATTTAGGCTGTACTTGAATATGATAACCTTTTGTTGCTTTTAATGTTGTCAGTATAGTCACATTAAATTCATGCATCTCTGCTTTGGAACAAAGTTTTTGGCCCTCACAATTTGAAAGTCATGATGCTGTTAAACTGATACGTATTTCTCTCTCTGCAGGAAGTGTTCCCTGTTCAGTACGGCACAAAGTTCGACACAGCGCTGCAGGCTCTGACTGCAGGTCTGGTGTGTAAACTGGAGCAACTTCTTCCTGTTCCCAATCTCTCCCAGGTATGCACATGTACCGTCATTGCATTTTGACATTTACCCTGGGGCAGTCACAGCAGGATGGGCTACTGATTGGAGACAGGAAGTACCTTTTATCTGGTTGACTCTGATTCAGTGGCAACACGCAGGCACAGAGTTCCTCCCAGCCCCACGGGTGTTTTGTAGTTTATCTTTATGGACAGACCAGAGCAAAAACAGGATTTTTCTATAGGTGATCAATAACACACATCATAGTTTCTGGACACACATTTAGATTGTCTGCAAAAGTCATTCAATTAAATACCATACCTCTCTAGACGCCTTAAGCCTTGTTGGAATGAAGCATCAAACTGATTTTACCATGTAGACGATTGTGAAAATGTAAAACAGCTCAAAATACATTAAAACAGTGAAGAATGCAATGTCTCTTTGACCGGACCACTTTAAGACATTTCAAGGTCTGACTAATATAATTGAAGAAATTATCTTTTTCAGGATCTGGATTAAGGATTTTATTTTGGTTATATTAACTTATATTTTTTAAAATGTCACCTTTTTTACAACAGCCTGAGCTGCCTTCTTGTAACTGTTACAAGAAACCTTGTAAAATAGCAGTGGGAAGCTTCCTGAGGTGATCATTTGTATAGAAATATTTGATATTTCACTATGAAGACATATAAAAACATGATCCAACCTAAGAGATAAAATGAAATCTATACTGCAGACTCATTCATTATTTCCATTTCCTGCCTCTCTACCGCAGCTTGGTGCCATGATCTCAACGGAGCCCACTATCCTGGAGGCGTGTGGAGGCTTCATCCCTGACCCCGGGGACCTGAAGACTCTCCTCCTGCACCAGCAGGCCAAGGGACTCCTTGGTGTTAAAGGTATACTATAGGTTGTTTGAATGAAAGAAAAAGAAAACCAAGAAATAAAATAAAATAATTAAATACTGTGAAAATGAATTTGACAAAGCCTTCTCCATTTGTGCAGCAACCATCTCGTCCTCGGTGGGCGACTGTGTGCTCTCTTCACTCGCCTTCAGACCCAAACCAGTAGAACCACCACCACCACCAGAATCTCCGAAGCGATTAGAGGTCACTCTCAACCAAACAAACCCAGCGTCCCTCAGTGACACCGAAGACTTGGGAGTGATGTCAGATGATTCTGACAGCCCAGCAGCCCCTGCTACCTCACCACAGGGGAGAGGGCGATACAGTCATAAAACAGCTGATGGCAGCGCTGCAAAGGAAAAGAGTGTCACGACAACAGCTCAGAGGGAGAATTTGATACAAGAGAAGAGTTGTACACAGGAACAGCCTGCCACAACTCTACAAAGCAAAGGGGAAGATGGAGCACCAGCAGTACCAGAGAAACCAGAAGTACAGCGGGGGCTGCCTTTGAAATCAATCCCTTTCAGGGTAGTTCAAATGCCGATCAAAACCACTTCCACCGTACAGAATGCAGGCAGTGCAGGAACAAAAGAAGGCCAAAAGCCTCAGACTCAGCGAGTCACATTGCATCAGTGGGTGTCACAAATTGCCACCAACTCGCTCTCACTCCCAGCCCTGCCACCACTTCCTCCAGCCAGGTTGAGCGCAATGGATGACATGAAGCCAAGCATAAGAAGAAAAAAGCAAATCAGGCCTCCAGCTGACAGATTCACTTGCGGTGTGTGCGATAAGAGCTTCCCTTATCAGTCCAAGCTAATGGACCACGAGCGCATTCATACAGGAGAGAAGCCCTTTGTGTGCACGGCATGCAACAAAAGCTTCAGAACACAGGCGTTCCTCAACAACCACCTGAAGACCCACAGCACAGCGCGTCCTTACGCTTGCGGCCAGTGCGGCAAGTGTTTCACCAAATTGCAGAGCTTGACGAAGCACATGCTGGCCCACAGCGGCCAAAAGCCCTTCTACTGCAACATCTGCAACAAGGGTTTCACGCAGTCCACCTACTTCAAAAGACACATGGAGTGCCACACGAGCCAGATGACGTTCCCCTGCAAGCACTGCAGCAAAAGCTTCCCAACGGCTTTCAAGCTGTCGAACCACGAGCGCTGGCACACCAGAGATCGTCCTCACATGTGCGAGCGTTGCGGGAAAAGGTTCCTCGTCCCCAGCTTGTTGAAGAGACACATGGGCTACCACATCGGCGACCGTCAGTATCTCTGCTCCCAGTGTGGAAAGACCTTCGTCTATTTGTCTGACCTGAAGAGGCACCAGCAAGACCACGTGCCCAAAGCTAAGATCCCATGCCCCGTTTGCCAAAAGAAGTTCTCTAGCAAGTACTGCCTGAGGGTTCACCTGAGGATCCACACCAGAGAGAGACCCTACCGGTGCTCCATATGTGAGAAGAGCTTCACTCAGGTCGGGAATCTGAAGGTCCACATCAGGTTACATACCAACGAGCGCCCGTTCAGCTGTGACGTGTGCGGGAAGACCTACAAGTTGGCGTCCCATCTGAATGTCCACAAAAGGACTCACACGTGCAAGAAGCCCTGGACGTGCGACACGTGTGGGAAGGGATTCTCCGTCCCCGGCCTTCTTAAGAAACATGAGCAGTTGCATACACGGGACGCTAACCCCGACTTCTCTGGTAAGCGGAGACACAGGGGTAAGCACAAGAAGCACTCCCTCAAGAGGAAGTATGATGAGGAAGACGAGGCTAGCGATGATTATTAATCAAAGAAACATATTTTGCAATAAATAAGAATGCTCTGGTTGGGGGTTTCAGGGCTGATACTGATCACTGATGACAGCTGATAACCAATAATTCATTTGCTAATTCAGAAAGCTACTGCATAAGTGACCCATGTCATTTTTAAGGGTTTTGACAGGGTTTGTTACCTTGGGGTAGGGATCAGGTCACCATGAAGGTTTGGTTTGTGAAAACACATTTTGAATGACGTTAGGATCATTTTTTCTGATCATCGAATTTAAAGACCACCAGATTGAGTTATAATGAGTATTATCTGGCACCGATCATTTGCCCAGCCAACTGGAGCATTTCAACTAATAAAGTCCATTGTTTCGCTGCACGTAAGTGCTGTTTTTCCTATTAACCAGGTGATGTGACAAAATGAGTTTAGGTAATGAAGTTACCATAAGCTGTCACATTTTGAGAAATATGTAGATGAAGGTAGCAATAGAGCATTTTCGATCATTGATCTGTTTTGGAGTTAATGTCAGTTAAAAAACCCATGATTGGTTAAAATAAATATCTTCCAAACACTGTGCTTTTCGAGACGCTACCTGAATATAGCCAGCATTTAAGAGAAAGGCATCATGTAAACAATCCAATGAAAGTATTTCAGTGCATGTGACTAGATAATTTGTCTATGTAATAAAATGTTGTAGTGTTACTAGGAAACATTTTACCTTTGTTACTGTCAACTTGTGGAAATTGTAATGATTCAAAACTATTACCACGTTTTTAATGTAACCCTGAGCTGTAAACATTATAAACTACTTTGCTTTTGTTTTAGAGTGAAAAGAGGTTGGTTTGTATTCATTAGGATTTTACTTTTAATCAGCAATAGATGCAGTTTTGTTGCTCTAATGGTGTTGAATTAACACAAAACATTGAGAATTTACATTTAGCTAGGATACAATAAACATTATGCAAATGTGTGATGAGGTTGTGCTGTCAATCTTACCTTTACTTATCCTATTGTGAGCAGCCATGTATATAAGCCATTATAGTAATATACCTGTTCTCCATGTTTTGCAGAAAAATAAATATACAAAGCAAAGGACTGTTGTCTTACTGGTGTGTTATCTGTTGAAAGTCAGATTTATTCCACTGCAGTCTTGACCAAACGTGAGCCCTGAAATGGGACCTAAATAGGTGTTTATATTTAGTTAGTTGAGCTGCACTTTTCTTGTGACTTTTAACGATTTGTTGACATATTTCGTGCTGGCGGCATCCGTTTTGTCTATAAACAGGGCGCACTTTGCGAGACCAGTTCAGCATATAATAGCCCATTTCCACTGGCCCGGTATGGCACGACTTTGACCCGGTATGTGAGACAAACCATTATCGGGCTTTCAGGCTCATCTTCACGGATCTCGGCACAGCCGCCGTCTCCGCCCTCAGCCGAGCTGTATCCAGGCAACGGTCGTCTGATTGGCTCAAGTGACGTGACGCCACTCGAGCGACAAGAGGAAGGAGCGCCATTTTGAAAAAAAACCCCAAACAAACCAAAACATTCACAGGCAAACCTCCCTTGGTAGTTGTCCTTGGTTTAAGAACGAGCAGAAAGAAGACGACATGGAGCCACAGGTGAACTGGTCTCACGAAGAGACTAAGGCGCTTATAGCTGTGTGGTCGGAAGAAAAAATACAGCGCGACCTGGGGGAATCATTCAGAAATGAGAGAGTGTACAGGGAAGTGTCGAGCAGGCTGTCTGCCGTGGGGATGAGTCGCTCTGCGAAACAGTGCAGGGAGAAGATAAAGAAGCTTAAACTAGAATACAGGAAAATAAGAAGGGACAGGGACGTGGGGAAGACCTTCAGGTGGTACGACGCTATGGACACTATCATGAGTGAAAGACCAGCCACAACGGACGACGCAGAGCAGATGCCTGGATTCACGTTTCCAGACGTGGGGACAGGCAAGTCGTCTTTGTTGTTCTAATAGAAAGAATTACATATTTAGCTTCAGTCAACCAAACAAAAAAAAAAAGTCATCTTGGTTTAATGTTTCACCTGGGTTTGTTTGTTTTTGTGTAAAAGAAATATGTCGGGCCATGTACAGACAAACATTACTCTCAAACGGCTGCAGTTGTTTGCATTTACCTGCAGCTCATTGGCAGGTAAGCACAAACACTATAATAAATACATAAAAACACCTTCCCCCACTTGTCAAGGTGTCTTATGCAGATGTAATAAATTATAAAAAATACAGACAACTGAAGTCGAATTAATGCTGACAGGACTTTTTCTTGGTAGATTGGTGTTAATAAAAGGGAAATCGGTGCACAAGTAGTTTCTTTGCCTGTACCAATTAATTAAGACTTATTAATTACATTATTTTTTTCCTTGCAGATTCATCCATTATGACGGACATTCCTGGAAGCTACAACAGCTCCTTTATACCCTGCCCTTCACCAGTCCCAACACCTTGCCCCACGGAGAAACCACAAGACCCAGGTTTCTACCCCATTCAACTTGAAGATGTTGACGGCCCATCTATAAGTACCACAGTGACCTCCACTGCAGTGCAAACGTCTGTCAAAGGCAAGCAGTCGCCAAGCTAAAGGAATTTAACTTTAGGATAAGAGATAAATATACTCATAAATAAGGTTGCTCATTCTGTCAAATGAAGAAATATCTTTTGGGAGTTGCCTTACTGTAAAATACTAGTTGTGTTTTATAATAGTCCCTACATGACAAAAAAAATGTATATAAAGCACATTTATGCTCAAACTAATTCATTCTAAAACACTGGCCTTCATGTTGAACACTGCTTTGTTTTGAAGTAATATTTAGAACTTGACAAGATGAGGCAGAAGCGTGTGACGCAGTGATGACTGAGTGTTGAGTAGTTTTTTTAAGGAACAGTCTCTCAAAAGCATCTAAATAAAGTGTTTAGATCGATACACTGTGAGAAAAATTAGTTTAACTGGTCAGAGGCTAAATGCTAGAAAGGAAAAGTGTACTACACTGGTTGTGGAACACCATCTTTAACTAAATGTTCTTAGTTTATCTACTTTCTTGCTTTCGCAGATACGCCCTTGTGCTGCTGGTCAAACAGAGAGGTCCAAGCATTGTTGACACTTTGGGCAAATCCCGCTGTTCAAGAAGAGCTTCTCCTCAACGTGAGGAATAATAAAGTTTACGCTCGCCTCAGTGCTAAACTAGCATCACTTGGATTCAGCAAAGCGCCAAAGAAGTGCAGGGAGAAAATCAAAAAACTGAAGCAGGAGTACAAGAGAATCAAAAACAGTCAACACAGGGGTGGAAGCAACAGCACCCGTACAAGTGTATGGTTTGCCATTATGGATGATGTCCTCAGTTCCAAGGCTGCAGCAGCAAGATATTCAGAAACAACAGAGCCCCCCTCCACAGAGCCCTCACTGCTCAGTCAGTCACAGTCTGTCCTGGATGTGGACACTGATGGTAAGTAGGAATTAAAACTAGTAATCAGCCAAAAGATAGTTGTCACCATCTGAAGATTGTTTTCTGTTTTACTTTCATTTTTTTCTTTTTAATTTAAGCAATTTCAAACAAGCTACAGCAGGTTTTGCTAGAGAACACATTAGCTGCTGCCCAGTGGAAGTTAAGCACTTGGTACTGTCTTGGGACTGCGCAGGAACAGCCTCTTTCTGTGTACAAAAGGGAGGAATGTTTGACCAGCCTAAGCTCCCATCTCATGTTATTGGGCCATATGAAACAGCAGAGAAAAACATGAGAGTTAGTGTCAACATCAGATTGTGAAAAAAGTGTATACTGCATGTTGTTGCATACTTCTACCAGACCAGAGAAGCCTTCAAGGTCATGGTCTTGGTGATGTGAGTTACCTCTCTTCCTGTGTTTTGGACCTTTCAAGCCCTTTAACTCCTCTGCTCCCTCTACATGGAACTCATTACAGAGTTATTTAAAGTTCACTGAGTTTACCTCTTTTGGTAAATTCTCCCAAATTCAAAGGAGCCAGAATGTAGCTCCTTTCATGAATGTCTTTGTGCTGCTTAAATACTCTCTGTATATAATGTCTGCATGTTGCGTAGTTATGCTGCGTCTTTTGCCAGGTCTGTCTTGCGAAAATATTTTTAATATTTCAGTGAGTATTAACCTTGTTGAATAAAGGGTCAGTCATTAAATGTATGAATGAAGATCCATGCCCTGAACCCCAGTCTGAATTAAATTTCATCGTCATTTTATATCATCTAAGTACATTTTTAAATTTAACTTCCTTTGTTCGATTTTGCTTTTTTGTATCTTTCACAGATGAAACCCGGTGGTTGCCTGATGAAGTCCAAGTGCTAATGACCCTCTGGGCACAACCAAACATTCAGAAACAGCTTCTTACAACAGCAACAAACAATCAAGTCTTTAAATACCTCAGCAGTGAACTCGCATTGGTGGGGTTTAACAAGACACCACATCAGTGCAGTCTTAAAGTGAATAACCTTAAAGAGGAATACAGAAATATCAAGAAAGTGGAACCATTCAGGGACATTAAAAGCGATTGGTTTGCTATTTTGGATGGAGTCCTTGGCCCTGGTGGAGAGACTTCTACAGAGGTGGATTCATCTGCTGTGCTGACACAACCTAAATCACCAGAGGATGAGCATGTGAAAGGTATGTTGTTTTAAACCTCACGACAAAAGGTTTATCTGCATCTTTGACAGCTCTTACTGTATTAACTAGGTTACATTGCTTTCAACAGATATGTTCCGGGCTGTTTGGACATCAGATGAAGTCAAAGTGCTGCTCACCCGGTGGGCAGAGGAGAGCGTCCAGGAGCAGCTTAGATCAACTAGAAATGAGAAAGTGTTCGCTCAGCTGAGCTCCGAGCTCGCCACTCAGGGCTTTGATAAGACCACCAGCCAATGCAGGTCAAAGATAAGACTGCTGAAACAAAAGTACAGAAAGGTTAAGGAACAGAAGGACTCTAAAAAGCAAAAGAGCAGATGGTTCGCCATTATGGATGAAGTCCTTGGTCGTCGTGAGCCAGATGCTGAGACTAAACAAGCAGCTGAGGTCATGGATTCAGCTGCTGCATCTCTGCAGACATCACAGCGAGACCTTTCTGAAACAGTGGAAGACTTAGGTAAAACAAGTATTTGTTTTTGTACTTTACTGTGGCTTACAACTTGCAGTATGTGTAAAAAGGGTTTACTCCCAGCCTGAGTACAGCTTCCAACATGCTCCATATATAAAATGACTAGATTTTTTGTAGGATATAATGTTGTTGATGGTTACAACAATAGAAATTATGTTCTGAATTAGGTTACTTAATGCAGGAGAGAGTGATGATTAGCAGTCGTTCCTCTGATCTGGCCTTTTTTACAGAAATATTGTGGGAATTAGACAAAAACTGGACTATTTCAATTACTGCAATTGTAAATTTATGGTGGGACCATCTATACTGGGTTCGGAGCTTCTCAAATTTGTCAAAATACATTTATTTGCAAGTAACGTTTGCTCTGTATTTTAAATTTTACTTATCCCATTTGCAGGTTGCCGCTTGTCTGTCTCAGCGTTGTGTCTGCTGGTTCCAACGCTGCGTCTGATGTGTGCCTTTGCCTGGCAAGTGGTCCAGCGTTGTAATGTGCTACATTATGGAAAGGTGGAGGAGCTGGTGAGGTTGGTGACAGAGCTGGTTCCAGAGCTGCTGACACCCAGAGAGAAAGTGCAACTCCTGCTCAGGCTAAGGGCAAGGGTAAGACACATCAGCGCATTCATAATTATCTTTTTTCCTTGATTTATCTTTATACGGTAAAAGTTGTTTTTTAAGTGTCAGTGGAGTGGATTTCTAACAATAAAAAAAAGTAAATAAAAGTGTATTTATTATTTAGAACATTACAATGTAACATTTTGTAACCTTGTGGTTACACGTTATTAGACAAACAACAGTACAACAATATATAAGTGTCTGTTATTGTGTCTGTTTCAGATGGTGTTGGAATTGTGTCGCAGTGAGCGCACAGCCAACCTGCTGAATATGCAGCCTCACCTGAGGGTCATTCAGAACCTCACAATGGGCTCCACCTGTGATCAGGAGATAAGTCTGCAGGTGTGTCTGAATACTGAAATGAAAGCAGCATAGAGCTGCAGGGCAGTGTGTTGATTCTCAGTATGATCTGCAGTATAAGCACCGCTTTCACGTTACATGGTGTCACTTGATCCACTGTTATCAAAGATATTTTGAAATGGGTCTTAAATTAGGTGTCTGTGTCATCTTTTCAATAATTTTGGAAAGCTTATTTTACAAAGAGGGACGCGCATAATTAAAAAGAGTAATATTTAGTGCTGAATAGATTATATTAGTACAAAGGCCACTGATCTGAAATTAATTTAAATAGATGTTATTACACTCCACTTGTCACCTTCAGCACCTTAGGGCTTTAGCTGTGTGTGGTAGACACTGAACTGATACTCTGTTGTTGTCACATGGTAGGACAAGCTGCTGTTCTTGTAAGCAACAGAAGGAAAAGGTTGAGGTCAAAGGCAGACCCTTCAAAGTCCAAATTAAGTAGCATTCCTCTTTTAATCCTTTGAGAGAAATGTCTCTTTGATGTTTAATTGATGCTTCCTTGCATCTGCTTTTCCACACCTGGTAGGTGCCCTCTGCAACCAGTCTCCTCCTGCTGTTGCAGACACTAACCGGCTCCTCTGCTTCTCTTAACCTCATTATATTTTATTAATATATATAGTTTGTCAGCTACTTATTGACCCACAGAGAAATTAGTGTGTTTGCTCAGCTGAGGTCCGAGCTCGCCACTCAGGGCTTTGATAAGACCACCAGCCAATGCAGGTCAAAGATAAGACTGCTGAACAGAAGAGCTCTAAAAAGCAAATGGTTCGCCATTATGGATAAAGTCCTTGGTTGTCGTAAGCCAGAGGCTGAGACTGAACAATCAGCTGAAGTCATGGATGTACAACATTTTCTAATTAGTCCTTTCTGACTCTGTAGTATCAAATGAAAGCACATATGATGAAAGACAATATTAGAGTGGTTGGTTTTTACTTATAAATGACATCTCTGTGTTTTGGAGCGAAGCGATGTGCTGATTTTGATGAAACTTGGAATTAATGGTGCATCTTATTGACTGGTCAAAAGAGACCCTGAATCACTCTTTGGGAACCAACATGTTTATTGTTATCCTGTTTGTTTGTTTGATTTTAACACCTCTTAACAGGAATTGGAGGAGTTGGAAAATTCAAAGTCCAACTTTGTGGAGGTTGTTCATATCCTGCTTGAGGACACGGAGGAGAGAGAGATGTTTTTCAAGGTCACACATTTTTAACACTATTACCATAATTAAAGTTGTATCTGACAACAGACTGTTTCTATCGATAACGACTTGTGATTTATCAATGTATTAATTTTTATGCAAGTAAATATAAAGATGGAGAAAAAAAAAGTCAAGTAGCTCAAATCGTATCTTGATGAGAAAAGAGAGAGTGGACACATGACAGTGGAACATTTTCCTGACATAGTGCATGCAAGAAGACTGTGTGTGATGTTTCACCTTAATTTCTTCCCAGGAGGTCTTTCCTGTCCACTATGGCCAGCAGTATGAAGCCACATTGCACATATTAGTATGGAAATTCATCTCTACACTGGATAATCTTTTGTCTATACCAGATATTAAACAGGTACTGTACATTTTTAAAGGTATCAATACTTGCAAATTGAAATGTTTAAAAATGCCATGTCATCATTTCTTTGCAAATTGTGGGCTTTATCAATTTTTATCTGAGAATATTCTGAATACATAAATGTAAGTTTTGATCACACTTTTGGCACAATAGGCTTTGGTCAAAGTAATTGCTGCCAAGCAAGATACTGAATAAAGAGCCAGGAAATGATCGATGATCTTGTATAAAATGGTCTTCTGTATTTATGGGTTTTGCATACACTTTACAGACTGCAGAGTGGCTCAGCACTGCCCCCTCTGTCATGGAAGA
The DNA here is from genome assembly GCA_005408345.1 of Macquaria australasica. NCBI lineage: Eukaryota > Metazoa > Chordata > Actinopteri > Centrarchiformes > Percichthyidae > Macquaria > Macquaria australasica. The sequence continues at coordinate 576,636 of SEMN01000287.1, forward strand.
ATGTGGACAACTGGTTTTGGAACCAGATCAGCTGAAGGCGCTACTGCACTTCCACCAGCAACAGTCAGAAAGCACAAACAAATGTAAGGCATCTTCTACAGTGTTAAAGAAAAACAGTAAAGCTGCCCTAGGCTGCCTAAACCATGTAGGGATTCTTAAGAGACATAATGTGAACATTTCTTGGAACATTTACTGACTTCAAAAGTGATGCCTGAGTTTGCTTTTTTTTTTTTCAGCACTGAAATTTAAGTACAAAACATTCTTGGTGTTTAAGTGGTTAAACTCATGGGAATACAACAAAACGGGATGGCCATAAGACATGTTCTCTGTTAAAAATGTTTTTGTTTGTTTTTCCTGCATTTAATGACATGCCGAGTGTGCTCTTACCATTAAATGTGTGTTTGCAACTGAGATTGTAATGGGTTTTTTTCTCTCCTCACAGGCTACTCTCAAACTCAGAGTATGTTTTTGCCGAGGCTGTCTCTTCCTCACAAACAAAACTCGAAGCAACTCGCTTCAGTGCCACTTGAATTGTCCACAGGCAGCGAAGATGAGGGGCAGTTTGATTATAGTGAGAATGAGTGGCCCGCTGAGGAACGCCAAGCTGATGTTAATCCGACTCTGGGGGACTGTAGCACAGGAGATGAAGACCTGAAGTTGAAAGATGAACAAAGCGATGACCTGACTGCTGCAAACTGTTCAAGTATGGCAGCAATCCTGCCTTAGACACCATTGAAAATAATTGATTCCCCACTGAATTTCCATATTCATACGACTTTGTTCATTTGTTTGTAATATTACAAGGATTGATTTCACAGATTCAAAGAAATTGAGGGAATTAGTACTTGGAAAGATCTATAATATTAACAGAAAAACACTCCAGTTAATATTTATATAGTATATAGTACTTAAACTGAATCTCCTCATCACCTTGTCTCTTTCAGATTTAAACAATCATGCACTTTTAAGACTGCAGACCTGCTCTTTGTGCCCCTACTCCAACAGCCAAGTGTCAGATCTTCTGCAGCACATCAGAAAGTCTCATCTGATCCAGGAACCCAGCCGACTTCAGTCTAAAGAACCTGAGACGGACAACGTCCTCCAGGAAGTAGACGCTGAAACGTGCACTCCTGAGATGAGGAGCACAACAAACACTTGCGAGTATTGTGCGAAGGTCTTCAAGGATGTGTCAACCCTGAACAGCCACATAAAAACACACACACTGCCATTCCACTGCGACAAGTGCGAGAAGAAGTACTCTTCCAGGGCGTCCCTGAATGTGCATCACCGGATTCACACGGGCGAGGCGCCATATTTGTGTTCGCACTGTGGCCGGTGCTTCAGGTCTTCATATAACCTCGGTTTGCATGTTCGCATTCACACAGGAGACCGACGCTATAAATGTCACATTTGTGGAAAGACTTCGATCCAGCACCTTACGAGACACATGCGGATGCACAGAGGGGAAAAGAACTATCTGTGCACAGAATGTGGCAAGGCTTTTCTCTCCTCCGGGGAGTTAAGGCTACACATGAGGTTTCACACAGGCGAGCGTCCATACACGTGCAAACACTGCGGGAGAGGTTTCATAGCAAAGTGCCTGTTGACGGTTCACATGCGCCAACATACAGGAGAGAGTCCTTACAGGTGTTCAATGTGTCCCAAATCATTTCACACTTTGAGAGCGCAGAAAAGGCACATGACGATCCACTCGAACAAAAAGTCTTTCCAGTGTTTGAAGTGCGGTAAAATATTCAGGCAAGAAGAGACTTTTATAATGCATGTTCAAACACACAAATGAAAGCTGGTGTTTTAATACAAGAAGTGTAAAATAATTGTATGTCATTCTGGTTGAAACAGTGCAACTTGCAGTGTGACCAAGGTGTCTGGCTTTTAAAATATTCCCATCTTATCTGTAAGCCAATATTGGAAAATAATATCAGCCCTGCAAATATATCAGCAAGGCTAGTAACTCCATTAATGAATAAAGGACTTAGCTTAGTCATTATTTTCTGAAAACTATGCAAAGCTATAATTCCAAAAACATGGCAATTTAGTGCACAGACAATCTTAAGGGTTTGTGTGAGCCACAGATATTTTGATAGAAGTTGTTTATTACAATTTTGAAATTGACAGAAAGTCAAATTAAAATGGTGAAAACAGTGAGTTAGCAACATATTTTAAATTTTATTCTGAATAACTGGGTATAATCCTTGAAGAGTTGGTTCACCCAAATCACAACATATTACATTTTCAATGGTATCTGCCTATGCAGATAGTTTTGGTTTCATTCCCAGGTTTTGAGATATGTCTCTGAGATTTCTGCTTCCACCCCAATACAGTGGAGATGAAAGGAATTTGGTTTATGCTGCTCACAGCATGGGGGGGGGGGGGTTCCTGTTAGAATTGGTAACAGTTTTCACCTGAACTTTCTACCAAAGAAATAGTCCCTGTGTCAGTTATTGATTTTTTTCTTTTTTTTTCTTTCTTTGTTGTTATTTGGGTGAACCAGCCCTTTTTTTGCAGTGCTGTGCCTGGTGGAAGTATCTGTGAGCTTGACACAAATTTCCATTCCTCATTTGAGGCTTACACATAGATTTCCCCTTTTCTGCTCGGTGGAATATTCCAACTCAGGATTAGTTTTATAAAAATGCCATAAATCACTGGAGTGCTCTTTTAAAAGTTGCTGCTTGTGTGTCTCCCTAAAATACTCAGTGTCCTGGCATACGCGCAATGCTGTGCCATGCCCTAAAAGAAAATAAGACATACAAAGAAATTAACTACACGCAACCAGATATCATTATTATCAAGTGTATTTTCAGTTTATGTAATACAAGTATCAATACATTTTGTCATTAAAGGAATGTTAAACACAACTCACTCTCAGACAGAGCAATGATCCCCTTGGAAATTAGTATCGGTGCCCATTGTACCCTCATAAAGAGATCCTGGCTTGAACATCACCCACATGGTGTATGAAAGTGTTCATGCTGAGAAAAATCTTAACATTTTTCCCCTTCTTCATTGCCTCCTTGGGAGTATAAGTGAGACTTTTCTTTATGCAGTCTGTCCTTCTCCTCCACATCTGTTAGAACTGGTGCCATGTGATATATGTTTGTATCAGTTTCAGCGTCACCTATTCTTCTCATCAGCCCCTTCCCAGATAGCCACACAGCAAGGCGTGATACTAGTAAAATAGTCCCGGTGGTGATGAGCATGCTGGCAGTGCGAAAAGGGAACAAGCGGTATCGGTGACCGTCCTCCTGTATCCTGTCCCACGGCAGGGGCAGCATGTCAGGAAGGCCTATCAGGGGTTCCCCAACCAGAGCTCTCATCAGTAGTGCCAACACAAAGCCAGAACAGGCCCCGTAGTTGTTCACCCACCGAGATAAGTAGAAGGTGCATGTCACCTGGGGAGTCATCATTGAATACAAGACATCTGCGCTGACGATCCAGAACAGGTGAACGGACCTTGTTGTAGTGGCCAGGCATGCTCCCGTCAGTCCGCACAGGAGGACTGACACTTTAACCACCACAGTAATCGTTTTTTCTGATGCCTGAAATAAGGGGAAATCATTTTATAAGCCATCAAGTTACTTTTATTAAACCAAAATGTGGATCACAGTGTTGATTTTTGAGATTCAAAAACAAAAATGTGAGTGACTTAACCCTAAAAGAAATCTAAAAACCCTTAAAAGGACCAATTGATTATAAATTGCGTACACATTGAAGTTTTAAGCATATGATGGTGTTTTAACTATTTTGTGTTTTATGTATTTTCCTGCCTTCTAGGCAGCCATTGTGTACCATTCATGTAAGTACAGTATACATTTATTTATTGATTGATTGATTAGTCGTTAAGTCAATAGAAGGTTAGAAAACAGTGAAAAATGCCAATTACAATTTTCTGGAGTCCAAGTTGATGTCTTCAAATTACTTGTGTTGTCTGACCAACAGACCGAAAGCCAAAGATATTCTGTTTACGATTATATAAAACGGGGAAAAGCAGCAAGTCCTCACATTGGGGAAGCCAGAATTAGCTAATGTTTGGCATTTTTAGCCACCACATACTTGCAAAGCTAATGGCATTCCCATCAGCCTCAGGTGTACTTTGTGTTTTGTGCTGTGCCCAAGTACACCCTCACAGAGCTGCTTGCATGGCTTTAAACTCTTGTTGGTTAATAAATAACTTAAACAATTAATTGATTATCAGAATAGATAGTCCATCACAGAATACATAGTTGTTCCATGGTAATACAGTGCAGATCTAGCAACAAAAAAACACAGTATGAGTAGGGGTCATGTGAGGTGTTACCTGTTTGTAGATGATGTTCTTGAAGATGTTTCGGCCCAATTGAGAGGCAGCAGATAGAAGTGCGGAGTCAACTGACGACATCACTGAAGCAGCCAGTGCTCCCACACCGACCAGTGAGACGAAGAAGGGGCAAAGATGCTGAAGGGCAATTGGCAAGATCATGCCGGCTTTGCCCTGTTCAAACGGGCTGGGTGAACCGTAGGTGGTCTGGTTCCAATCTGACAGACAGTAAGCACGTGTAGTTACAGCAAACATGTGAATCGCAGGATTGTATATGAGTGGGATTTGGTCAGAGACGTTTGATTTTGTAGAATACATCGACATCAATTGGTCTAAGTTTCTTCTATTCTACAGAAATGCTTATTCTAAGATTGACAAAGACAGCGAAGACAATGAGAAGACAGTAAAATCTAGGTACCGGTAGATGCCGCCACGGCCCCAATGATGAGTGATGGGATGCCAAGCATTGGGCATAATACTGCTCCAACATAGCAGGTGATCTTAGCTTGGGCATCAGTGGCTGTGGACAGGATTCTCTGGTAGAAAGCCTGGTAGCAGAGCCCTCCAAAGGCCTTGGATGGGAATAAAGACGGGATTTCTTAGGAGCATGAAAAATGCAATGTAATAATGAGATTTTTGTTCCTATATAACAAATGTTTAACTCAAGTATAGGAAATGGTTGTCCATGAAACACTTAAGGTAACCTGGTTTATGTTATCACATTGTAGTGTTTCGTGATCTTGCATGTTTAAGGAATGTTAGGGGAAATGCCTTTCTAAGACATGTAATTGGCGGCCGTTAGAGGTGTCCGTTACCATTAGCAGTATGTCATCTATCCAGCGACCTGCTTCCTCCAGCTCCAGCTTGCCAATCCATGGCTCCTGGTGCAGCTTGGTGACATTAGCAGAGGAGGGGCTTGTCAGGATAAAAGGCACACAGAGCCACTGAAATAAGGAGGAAATCAGGATACAGAGTTACAAATAGAGTATGTCACTTCTGCATAGCTGTATGGATATTAGCATGCTAACATTTGCTAATTAGCACTAAGTACAGCTGAGGTTGATGTCACTGGTTTTGCAGGTAGTTAACCAAATCATTAACCAAAGTATTAGACAAATGGCAGTAAAAGAAAAGATGAGGGATCAACAAAGTTTTTGTTGAACTAATTCATCAGAAGAGGACCATGAATGTCTGCAACAAATTCCATGGCAAGTTTTCAAGACATTTCACCTAAAACCACAAATGTCAACCTCATGGCTGAATTAGAGGAAAAGCCAGGGGATCACCAAAGTCCGTAGGATTCATCCTCTGGGGACCATGAATGTTTGTACAAACGTTTGTAGCAATACATCCAATAGTTGTTAAGTTATTTCAGTGTGGACCAGTGATGTACAGACCAATACTGCCTCACCTGGAGCCACACCGCTGGGCTACAAATCATGCGTAAATGCTTTTGAATTAGTTTGTACCAAGCCGAGGAACATGAAGCTAAGCTGAATGACATCGGTATAGGCCACAGAGTACAGTCCTCCCATTAATGTGTAAAGGATTGCCACAGCAGCAGAGATGCCCACAGCCAGCGTGGAGGAGATATCCATGACCACACTTACTGTCCCCCCTGTAACCACAAAAATACATTCAGAGTGCACAACTTTCACAAAACTCAAACTCAGGTGCTGAAGCAAACAAACTTAAATGGATGCCATGTCATTTCCATTATTTTCAAATGATAGTTTTAGCACCTTGTAGGTGAGCGCAAAGAGCGTGACACTAGTGCTACCACTAGACAGCATCACTAAGTAGCATGTTTATGTGTTCCTTTAATATACTCACCTAGTGCACCAAGAATACATGCTATCCACAAGATATCGCCTAGGAGAGCGGGAATGAAAAGAATGGCAGCTACAGTGTTGCCGTATTTTTCTTGAAAGGGGTCCATGAGGGTGACATAGTTCTTCGTCCGAATAGGTTTGACAAAGAAGAGTGCACCTGAAGTCACACAAACGGAAACATTTTACATTTTAAAAATTAAATTACGGTCGTATTAAAAAGCAGCCTAACAGACACAAATATTATATATTAATATCATCTCTGAAATAGATAGAAATAGTGTTTGCCATTTTATAGCGCTGACATTTACTGTGTTTTTTTGTTGAGTGATCATTGAGCAGTGTAAGGTTTCACTGTGTATCAGCATGTTGCATCTTGTATTAAACCTCACTTACCTATAACCAGGTTTATGGCGAAGGCAATGGGTCCGGTGGCCCACACCAACCCCTTTGTTGGATCGTAGACCACTTCAGCACAACCCAAAATATAGCCTCCTCCCACCCAAGTGGCTGCAAAACATCAGCACACGTACAGGAAATGAGAAAGAAAATGAATGAAACTAGGTCCACCTATTGTAAATTGATGGAATAAAATGCATTAAAATTAAAATTTTGAAGACATTTTCTTTGAGTCCACTGATTTCAAAATAAAAGTCCCTAAATGAGTTGCTATTACAAACAGTTAAGGCCCCACTGCTTGACTATGATCATCTATAATATCATCTATAATGTTTTTATTATCACCATTGTTATACTTCTACCTGTCATAGTAAAGATGCTGACCCAGATGTTTAGGTTCCGCCCTCCAACCATTGTAATTTCACTGCGGTTCCCAGTGCACTTCTTCTCTTCACGTTTGGACTTCCTGGATGCCCAGATACCTGTGCCCAGCACGATGATGTAAAACACTCCTATGGACAGCAGTCCCAGCCAATTTACTGCCATCTTCAGTGTCTGCGGTTAAATGGCACAAACAAAAAAAATGTTCATATATCCCTTTTCAGCAAATGATTGATTGAGCATGCATTGCTTGCAGCTAATATAACTGTCAAATGATTAAATATAAATATAAATGACTTACAGAGTTTGAAACACAGATGAAATATGTACAGTAAAATATGATTGTGAGTTTTGCATCAAATTGTGCTTTCATAGCATGTGCTAATATTGACGATGATATGTACATAGTCGTAAAAATGTCAGGACAGACAGATAGATAGATAGTCCCAATAACGTAGTTATTAAAGCGCCCAGGCAGTTTTTAGAGTGATTCATTAATTTCATAAGTCAAAACAAATCATAAGTTTGGTCCAATAAATGTCAGACAATTGTAAACAACAACAACAAAAAAATCTAGATCATGTTCTCCCAAAGCCCAAAGTGACATATTAAATTAGCTTGTTTTGGCTTAGTTCAAAACCCAAAGACATTCAGTATAAAAAAAAACAGCAAATACTCACGTTCAAGAAGCTAGAACCAGATAATAGTTCGTAATTTTGGTTAAAGAATTGTTAAACAATTAAGCGATTATCAAAATCGCCAATTAATTTTCAGTTGCTTGAGTATCAAGTTGATTAATCGACTAATCCTGTCAGCTCTACCATAAACACGTGCCAGCTTCAAACGAGAAGCGAGACTATGTAACTTCTGAAAGAAGAAATAATAATAATATTCTTCCTCTTGGAAAACATTGAATTAATTATCAATAAAACACATTATTGGCATCATTCCATAATAGTCACCTGGGCAAGTTCACGTTGCTCAAAAGTAGTTGTTCGTACTGACAAACCCACAGAGAATTATCACCAGACTCTCAGGCTCTACACAGCTTTTTAGCGTCTTTCTGCCATTTTTTTTGGTTTTACCTGTTCAGTCTTCTGGATAAATCTCACCACTCTCATCAGATGGCACAGACAAAGTTAGAACTAGCTGGTGAACATAGGGGACCATTTACCAGCTGAAGAGCCAGATATTTCTCTCGGGAGTTGGTGGAGACCCAAAACAGAGCCAATAGAAGGGTGAACATGGGACTTACATTCCCCATGTGGCCAGAAACACGAGTCACGACTCCAAATGAATGCTAATGTTGCCTTGTGTCTGCTGGACGTGTCAATAAGCGACTGTTGGCTAACAAGTTCATCATGTCAACTTGAAAGGTGATAATATGTCTGCCTTTTATTTCCGCTTCCCCCAAGAGGCCAAAAAATCTGTGAATGCAGGTTTAAGTAAAGTGATATTTAGTTTGCTTGTGTGCGCTAGCAGCATGAGCTAGTACACATGTGACATGGCGTCATTCCTGGCAGGGCTGTACCTAAACTTGAACACCTCCTGCGATGTGTTTTGTAACACCATTGGGTCAACTATTTGCATATTGTAGGTATTGGTATGTGTCAGTACAACTTGCACTTTTAGCCTGTGTGTTATCAGTTTTGTCATTGTCTAAGATGTTTTCTTAACTTTCTTCTTGGCTGCATTGCAAGTTTGATTATCAGAAAGCCTGCCGATAAATGTAAGGAATCTCAGGGAATCTATACTGCAAATTGTATACCAACTCTTAATAATCTGATTTTCTTTAAATATGTTATTGCAAGTTTTTGTGAGTTTGCTCCATTTCCAACTGTTAACACTTAATAAATAATTACAAATTAATCTCTACTTGAGGAAAAAAAGAAAAGAAAAACATATTTAAAATTTGGACAAGGACAACACTGTTCCTCACGCTTGGTGAAGAACAGTGCTGTCCTGGTTACCAACAGGAAAGTTTAAACTGATTTCATCTGTCTTTAAAACCCTCCCTGCAATTCATTGAAGTCTTATCCACCCTGGAATAATGTTAACACAAATAGATGTAATATCTGCACAGGTACTACTTTTATGTGTAATATGTATGCTTTAAAGTGAAGTGGACAACAGCCAAAGACATCACTCACATGCACGCATTCACAATTTATACAAAACATCATCACATCACTTCTGTGAAACGGATTGAGTCCCATTCCTGAACTGTCCTGACACAAAAACACTCTGCACTTTCTGATCTGATGCACTAAGAGGCTGAAGTTGAGATCAGCCGTCTGTGACCTTCACTCGCAAAAGTCATTAATAGAGTCTCCGGTAGCGTTGCAGGTATCCTAGTAACAAGTACTGACTTGTAACTGGACCTCCGGCAACATACAGTATCAGCAGAGAAAGAGCTCTGTTAATGACTGCTTTGAGGATCAGGTTCTGCCCTGTTGTAAACGTACACTGTTTGTTGGCGCCGCTTTGTTGCACATCGTTTATGTGAAGATGAAACACCACTGCCTTGTTGTTACACACAGTCTGTCTGAATTTTGATCTCTTTTAACCTGACAGGTGATTAAGCGGACAACAGAAACATTATGGGACTACCGGGTGCATTCCTCAGTGAGCAGCAGTACCGTGCGATGGTAAGAAAGGACGCAGACATGAAGAAGGCAAAAAGGCTGGACAGAAGGAAACACACAAAATGTTCATTACCATGTGTTTGATGTGGTTGGCTCCCATGGATTTCATAGATGGTGCCAATCATTTTCAATGCAGATGAGCACATTGAGTTTTTTTGTGCGTGAAATCTACATTTTCCTGAGCAACATTTAAGTGGAAATCATAGCTTTTCATAACCAGTGGATGCATATAATACATTTTGTCATGAATAACATATTAAATGATATTCTGGAGATGTATTTTCTGTTTCAGAGGAACACCAGCGCTTTTAGGATTTAATTACCTTCCAAGATAGAAAAAGATAAAAGATTAAAGTGAAAAATGAGAGTGGTATAGTGAGATTAAGCGTTACCTCTAATTCTGTCCTGTAGTAACAGGACATGGATGACCTCCCAGTCAAGCACCCTCGTCCATTTAACCAAAAGATCACCCTGTCATGTAAAACCCTGGACTTCTACCTCAAACTGCTGCTGCTGCTGCTGCTGGAGAATGTAAAGCACAATCAAAGTTTAATGCAACATTGTCCTATAACGACAGAAGTTGGTGGGTTTCCCAACTTCACGTCTGAAGCAGGATCCCCTTTCTTTTTTAACCTACTCATCCCTGCAACCCCGGGACACACGCAGCACTACCAGGTGAGCTGAGCATTGCTTGAAGATAATAAAAGACAAATATTTGGGCAGATGTGTCTACAAAGTCGTACCATGAGCTTTGTAATAATAAATTCATTTGACATATCAAATTTAAAATGGATATGAGATAGAGGGTCATATTATGTATTTTGTGATTTCCCTCATTTATAGAGTGTAATGGAGCACCTGGAGAAATGTGTGAAGGAAGGCAAAAACCCAGGTCGCAAAGTGTCCCTTAAAGCCTCATTCAGGCTTAGTTCTTGACTTCCATAACATGCTGACATCAACATATCACACATTTGAATCATTTTGTTTGTTTTTTTATCTCCCACTGCTGTCCAACTCCAACACACACCTGCAATCATAAAATGACTGTCTGCATCATACTGACATTAATTAGTGTCCCAAATTGCACATGCTTTCTTGTGGGTGTTCATTACATCTGATAATGAAGTTGAGTTACAGTATTTGATGGCTTTGTAGCACAGTCCTCCAGACTTTCTTGCAGGGATGCTGTCGAAAAATGATGTGTCTTTAATCTAGAAGCAGTGTGGCCACTCACGCTCCTCGACTTTATGCAAGCATGCACACACACACACACAAACAAGCATACATGAAAAAAATAATTAAATTCAAACTACTAATATGAGCTTTACTTTCCCCCCCAGCTATCTCTGGCTGATGGAGACAGCTCTTTGCCCCACTGGATGGTGTTAAGACGACAGACTAGCAGTCTAGCTGGCTTGGCTCTGACCGAGGATTGTGGGATATACCACCTTAAATTGTCTGTTATTGGACAGCAGTGTGCTGCCTACTTTTACCTGCACATCCTCAACAGAACAGTGGCTGACAAGGACACAGCCAGGTAAGAGGACAGGAAATCACTAGGGGTGGAAGTATGCAGCCTTTTTTTCTTGATCTTTGTAGCACATGGAGAAGACCTACTGCAGGTTCTTTACACTTTATAAAGCCAAATGTGTGCTAAGATATATAGACTAAACCCAATCTTTTCCTGCATTTGATTGTTTTGTATTGTAGTATTGAGTATTGTATTTGAGTACCCCAGTAGTTCAACTAGGCAACACAGAAAATGCCGAATGGACCTACCACCTACAAGATTAGAGTTTTGAATTTTTGGAAAATGAGCCATGCTTTCAAAAAAAATAATTAAAATCACTATACTTGTGTGTGTGCACCTTTTGTTGAATGAAGAAAAAAGGTAAAGTTTGGTTATTTGACTTATGTGTCCTGGGGTCATGAGTTGAATTTAAATTGAACATCATGTCCTGGTAAACAGAGTTCAGGTGTAATTGGTCCATTGGTAGATCCATTTGGTGATCAATGCAACATTAGGACATGTTGTGTAGGAAAGTGAGTAGTTCTATTGTCTGGTGTCAGAGTTCCTGCTGGGATTTTGGTTGTTACTGGCATCAGTTTAATCTGTGATTGATATCAGGTTGATAGGTACAGAATGGAACAGTATGTCTCCAGATGGGAGGTAGATAAAGTACTTGTAAAATACAGTACGCCTGTAACGGCGTGTCGAAATTATCCTCGAGGTGTCAGGTACTATAAGAGGAGCCTCCTGAGACTCTGTGTGTTGGCCGTAAATCAACAATGGAATTTGAAACTGTCACAATGTCTGCCTCAGTTATTTTCATTTTACTCAGTCTGCCCCTCGGTCCCCGTCTCCAACCACTTCTCACTTCCCCACAGGCACATGCATTTCCTAGGAACTCTCTGGACTTGCCATTCCCAATTCATTCCTATTGAAGACGGAAATCTGTAAAGCTGCACAATTCATTTTTTCAACAATAAAATAAATGGCTATGAACAATGTGAAGGGTGTAGCAACACACCCACAGAGAATTACAGTATCACCCGACTCTGCAGTTCCCCTCAGCTCTATGGAGCGTTTTAGCATCATTGTTTTGGTTTTACAGCCCCCAACTTTACTGTTTGTGGTTCAGTCTTTTGGATCTCATCCAGCCGCAGCAGGTAGCTGTTTTTTTTTGTGAAAAAGATCTGATAAACCCATTGTATGCTACCAGCACCAAGTGACAGACAGACAAAGTTAACGACTAGCTGGTGAAGAAAGTGAAACTTCTAGCAGCTAACGAGCCAGATATTTCCTTCAGGAGTTGTGGAGACCAAAACAGGCCTAAAAGGAGAGTGAATGTTACATTTATGACAGTATGACAGTATGTCTCATTGGAGGTCTATGGCACAAGAAATTAGCTTCAGACTTTGGCTGCACAGACAATACTTATTAGTAGGATCAATTCATTGTTGGTTAGGTCTTTTCATGGGATTTGTTGACGATACGAAAAATATCGAAAAATCGACAGACTTATCCTTTATAATGAATGAAAATCTGATTTTGCTTTGTCTCTGTCTAATAGGGATACGTTGTCCTGCTCTCGGGGGGAGAGGACCATCTGGGCTAACCTTCTGCTTCACTTGAACCCTGTGACTCTTAACGCCAGTCAGCGTATCCGTTTGGCCAGCACCATGGCTGACTACCTACACCTGCCACTGGGCTTTGTCTACCTATTTTCAAGAGGAGAATCCTTCATACAACAACAAGAGAAGCTCAGAATTTGTAGGCAAGGTGGGCTTGCTGAGAAAATGATTAGTGGTAATGAGAAACAAGATGCCTCGGCAGATGTTGCTCAGCTTCTGTGGTGTGCTGGTTGTCAAGGAGAGGAACGACAGTCTGATTTAGCCAAGGTACTGGAATACAGTGTTACGGCAGGAGGGTTGGCAAGGTTGCTGGAAGCTCCTGTTCTGGGATGGAGGGTGCTTTGTGCACCTGGAGGGGTCCGACAAAAAGTTAAGAGAGACTTGCAAAGGCTAAAGTTTACAGCTACTCCGAATGTGATTGTTCCACCGCCAACTCAGATCCATCAGACTGTGAAACTTGAGAATTCACACACATATTCTCTTCCTCTGACCAAGCTGGAACCAAGTTTGTCAACCGTCTTATTGCATATGAACCACGTGGGGACAAGGCTGCTGCCAACACACGCAGATGATTCAACTGAAAATACTGCCATCTCTGTCACTAAAGAATTCTTATCTCAACAAGCTGATACTTGCCCAGATTCACCCAAGAAGGTTTTCAAGTTTACTTCGGAACTGCGTGTTGGTAAGACAAATCCTGAGATGCTAGTCACCATTTTAAAGACAAATCACATGCAAAAAATGCAGGTGTCCTCAAATTCTCTTTTGTCTATCAAGCAGACATCTTTGTACCCATACGGCAAGGATGTTAATGCTCTCCTGGAGCGACAAGTATTTACTGGCAAAATTATTTTGACTTTGCACACGTCAACCTGTGTGGAACTTGGCTGCAGTCATCCAAACCGGTTTTCAGTTCACAATTCTCAGGAACATATCAGGCAAGCTGGGCTTTCTGCCTCAAAAATAAAACCTCATGTAGAAGCGACTGGCTGCAGTGAACAAGTATCAGAGGCCACCTCAGATACATCACTAAGTATTTCTGAGTATTTCTGGACCACAGAATTATTTCCTTTACCCTTGTTGTCTGAACATGTATCAGCAGTCAGGACTTTTGTTGGGGAACCATCAGCTGACACCGCTCTCTCATTGTTACAATCATCCACACTGCACAGTATTTACCCCTCACTGCCACACGCACTGACACATGAGGCAGTCGACAGAAAATTGCTCACCACCCGTCTGACCCTCCGACCCCACCCGAAGGAAACCCCCCTCTGGACTGGTTCTTATAGAGCCAGCCACACTGACTCAGAAAGTCAGCCCACAGTGAGCTCACTGGGTAAGTCTGCTGCTGTTGACTTCTATATGACTATATGGGATTGTTCTGGGTGCTTAGTCATTCAAGTCATATGTTGTAATGACTTGACCTCCCTTTGAAAGGGAGCCCACAGCTCAATGGCTGAATGAATAGAAGAACATATGGGCTAATGTAGTGATGGAAATATGAGAAGCATGAACGACATGGAAAACAAATGACAATGTTAGAGTTGCATGTTATGTTGAGGATCACATGATGACACACTATGAATTATAAATCAATACATTATGAATCATACATCAATCATTATTTTAAACCTGCATTAACTTATATTTTGGACACTTGGAAACAGCAGAAACAAGCTGAAAACACTTCACCTTTAAGTTGCTATAGCGAACTTGTTAGCAAACATTAGCTTATTTATATATCCAGCAGATACAGAGCAACATTAGCATTCATTTAGTGTTGTGTTTCTGGCCACATGATGAATCTAAGTCCAACATTCATTTCCCTTTTGCTTGGTTTTGGTCTCCACCAACTCTTTAGCAGCTACAGTGCATCCGGAAAGTATTCACAGCGCTTCACTTTTTCCACATTTTGTTGTTATGTGACAGCCTTATTCCAAAATGGAATAAATTCATTTTTGTCCTCAAAATTCTACACACAATACCCCATAATGACAACGTGAAAAAAGTTTTTTTTAGATTTTTGCAAATTTATTAAAAATAAAAAACTAAGAAATCACATGTACATAAGTATTCACAGCCTTTGCCATGAAGCTCAAAATTGAGCTCAGGTGCATCCTGTTTCCACTGATCATCCTTGAGATGTTCCTACAGCTGTGGTAAATTCAGTTGATTGGACATGATTTGGAAAGGCACACACCTGTCTATATAAGGTCTCACACTTGACAGTGTATGTCAGAGCACAAACCAAGCATGAAGTCAAAGGAATTGTCTGTATACCTCTGAGACAGGATTGTCTCGAGGCACAAATATGGGGAAGGGTACAGAAAAATATCTGCTGCTTTGAAGGTCCCAATGAGCACAGTGGCCTCCATCATCCGTAAATGGAAAAGTTCGGAACCACCAGGACTCTTCCTAGAGCTGGCCGGCCGTCTAAACAGAGCGATCGGGGGAGATCCCTAGTCAGGGAGGTGACCAAGAACCCGATGGTCACTCTGTCAGAGCTACAGCATTCCTCTGTGGAGAGAGGAGAACCTTCCAGAAGGACAACCATCTCTGCAGCAATCCACCAATCAAGCCTGTATGGTAGAGTGGCCAGACGGAAGCCACTCCTTAGTAAAAAGCACATGGCAGCCCGTCTGGAGTTTGCCAAAATGCACCTGAAGGACTCTCAGACCATGAGAAACAAAATTCTCTGGTCCGATGAGACAAAGATTGAACTCTTTGGCGTGAATGCCAGGCGTTATGTTTGGAGGAAACCAGGCACCGCTCATCACCAGGCCAATACCATCCCTACAGTGAAGCATGGTGGTGGCAGCATCATGCGGTGGGGATGTTTTTCAGCGGCAGGAACTGGGAGACTAGTCAGGATAGAGGGAAAGATGAATGCAGCAATGTACAGAGACATCCTGGATGAAAACCTGCTCCAGAGCGCTCTTGACCTCAGACTGGGGCGACGGTTCATCTTTCAGCAGGACAACGACCCTAAGCACACAGCCAAGATATCAAAGGAGTGGCTTCAGGACAACTCTGTGAATGTCCTTGAGTGGCCCAGCCAGAGCCCAGACTTGAATCCGATTAACATCTCTGGAGAGATCTGAAAATGGTTGTGCACCAACGCTTCCCATCCAACCTGATGGAGCTTGAGAGGTGCTGCAAAGAGGAATGGGCGAAACTGCCCAAGGATAGGTGTGCCAAGCTTGTGGCATCATATTCAAAAAGACTTGAGGCTGTAATTGCTGCCAAAGGTGCATCAACAAAGTATTGAGCAAAGGCTGTGAATACTTATGTACATGTGATTTCTTAGTTTTTTATTTTAAATAAATTTGCAAAAATCTAAACTTTTTTCACGTTGTCATTATGGGGTATTGTGTGTAGAATTTTGAGGACAAAAATGAATTTATTCCATTTTGGAATAAGGCTGTAACATAACAAAATGTGGAAAAAGTGAAGCGCTGTGAATACTTTCCGGATCCACTGTAAATGCTCCACCATGTTAACCTGCTAGTCACTGACTTTGTCTATTGCTGCGTTCACATCCTGTTGTTTAGATTGTAATTACAAGCTACAAAACTTTCATGCCAGCCTCCGAGTTATAATTCCAAGTTGGAGATATTGGAAATTATCAACAGCAATGATATCTCCCACTTGTTGAGAAGAACTATAGAAGTGTCAACAAACAGCAAAATGGCTGCAAAGCTGCTATCACTGGCAGTTACATCTAAATAAAATTCAATATTAACACTAATATAGTAATAAGTACTAATATGGGTGATCATTTCTGTGTGTTTGTCACTATAATCAACCCCTTTCACATTATGCGTAATCATTTGATTCATTGTTAATATTTAAAAAAATATATAGCAGCTTTAGGTTTGGTGACTGAATATGATGAGTAGTTGTTTGATCTTATTGTTGGTGAGGGAAACAACTAATTAATGACTGTATATCAGTGAAAGGATGGCTGGATGAATGGACAACAGTATTGATGATTTTATTTTATTTAATTTACTGCATTCATGGAACTAATTTTTCCATTGTACTGACTCTGCATTTTCTCTTTCATAGGTCACATTTTCTATAACCAAGGGCCTATTAAAGACCACCACTCTGCCAGACCAACACATTATAACCTCCCATCTGTTTCTCATCCACCTCTAGCAGAGAACTATAATCATGTCCTGCTTCTGAACTCCAGATTAAAGACAATACAGTCACCGCTACCATCAAACAAAATACCGTCTACTCAGCTGTTTCCAGATGTGTCACCAACCTCATATTTAATGACCGAGCAACTATCAATAACTCAGCACTTTGATACAGTCCAACATCTGTCCTCAGTTCTGAATCAGGATGTAATGTCTCAGCTAAATGTAACAACTCAGGACGTGTCATCGACCACATTAACGCTGACACTGTCTGGACAAACTGAATTGCAGTCTTCGCTCTCAACGTCCTTGTTGGGGCCCTCAGTGACAACGTTTACACCAGCGTTACCTTCCGAGCTTGGCCTTTATAGTGGACAACTTGAGACACCCAATATTATAAATCCAGTATTTACTGTAGAGTCCCCCAAAGCATCATTATCTACGATGCCACTGTTGCAGACATTCTCCAAATCTCTGCTACCTGATATTGAAAGCCCAGTTGTAACAGACTTGCAGTTGAAATCAGGCACAGAATTATGTTTTGATCAAAATGTACTAATGCAGACGTTAAGCTCAGACGTTTTATTGCTGTCCCTACAACCAACATACCCATCTTGGGCTCTTCAAACAAACCTTGCTTTAACTACAACCCGTCATGTCATTTCTGTCCCATTATCCATGTTTTCCCACACATCCTTTGTCACTGGAATGACAACAAACATGTATTTAAATGCAGCAGCCCTGACTACAACTGCACCAGGCCCAAGTGTGACCTATCCAGTTCCTCTTTCAGTATTTGAGAGCACTAGACTAGTGTCTGAGGATCATTTTGATCCAACTGCTCCCTCTGCTGTTCAGGAGCCAAACACTACATCCTCCATTCATCAACTGCAGAATCTTGAGCCTTCATTCCCATTATGTGGCCAATCTGTGGCACAGGATCATGTGTATGTAAATGGCTGTACCCATCAAATCAAAACTACCTACCTCAAGGACACAGTGGAGCACGTTCTGGACTTTATGACAAGTTATTCACAAGATGAGAAGCACTGGACTGCTTTTCCATCACAGTTTTTAATGTTTGATTCAAGTGGACAATTCTTTTCAGCCCAGACGTCAAACCCAACGATGCATCTGTCTGCCAGTGAGACTACAGAAATAAATCACGTAACAGCTACTCCACAAATGGACATTTCAGACACTCTTCCTTCTCTACAACACAGTGGCTTCTCAGTAATCACATACACATCATTAGCACCGAACACATCTGCCCTCAGTGGCAATTGTGTCAGTATAGAGAATTCCTTGTTAATCTGCCGAACAGACAGCAGTGGGCCAATCACAAAAGGACGTCACACGCAGCAGATTCCGAGCACGTCTTTGAGTCGATGTTATGGGATGTCAACCACATTATTAACATCGTTACAGGCTGTAGGCCTTTCCTCATATAGAAGACAGAGCTCAGTCCAGCCAACACCTTCCCCGGCTTCCATCTCAAGTAAGTAGCATCAAGGGTACCATTGCCACTGAGCAAGGAGCTTCCTGTAAATCTTAGTTGCACTAGAGAAACTGGTTGTGGTGGGAAGCTGCCAACATGTCTGTGAACACTAGAAGCAATCTTTACCCAAATACATTGTATTTTGTATCAGAAACCAAAATATATTCTAGGAATGACTATGTTATGGCCACCACCAGAATACAAGCATTTGGCTCACCTCTGTGGCCAGCAACACATACACACACATAAACTCATGCATGAGCACCTCGTGTTTAACAAAGTGCCCTCGAGGTACAGACGCACTTTTCTATGGAAGCCCATTTTCGCCCAAGTCAAAATTATTAGATTATTATTTCATCTTTTTTTTTTTTTTAACTGGCGGAAATGGACTTCCATACTTTCCTCTGCCGACACAGCACTTACAAAAAGAACTGCCAATTCAAGACTCTACAGATACAGAAGCCAACTCTGACACAGGATCAGGCATTTTAACCAAAGCTATAGACTTTGCAGGCTTCTTCTCCTTATGCAAAGCATAACAATTCGCAACAATATGTCCCCATTTCTTACAATAAAAACACACTGGGTTCTCCCTCGTGCCCCAATCCTCCCTAGTAGGCTTCCTCACTACTGGGCATGCTGGTTTTAAACGGCACCGCAGAGGCACTCGAACCTTCCTTGAAACTGCCACTAACCCGAGCCTGCACAACAGACTTCTCAAACACTGACTTATCGGTGAGTACATATTAATCAGCAAGAATTGCAGCATCAGACACTTTTACTGCCTTCTGCTCATTCAAATACATGGCAACTCTCTCAGGCAAACAACCTTTAAATTCCTCTAAGCACCAAGGCTCTAAGGTCTCCCAACGTTTTAACCCCTTGCGCTGAGCACCACCGATCAAATAACGCCTCCTTCTCACGAGCAAACTCAACATATGTTTGAGACTCTTGTTTTTTTATACCCATGAAACTTTTGGCGATAAGCCTCCAGCACCAGCTCATATGCCCTCAAAATACCAGCTTTGACATTCTCATAATCAAGACTACTCTCAGGAGACAAAGCTGCGTAAACCTCCTGAGCCTTACCAGTGAGTACGCACTGCAAAAACAGTGTCCACATGTCTTTAGGCCATTTTTAAAGTTGTCGCCACACGCTCAAAGAATATGAAATATTTATCCACATCCTTCTCATGAAAGACTGGAACAAGTCAAATATTTCTACTTACATCAAAATCAGCTGTTAGGGGGAAGGCTGTGGAGCCTGTGGAAAAGCAGTCGCAGTTCTAACTCCTTTAACTATAACACACACTTAGTTGAGATGCTGCAATTCTTGCTGATCTCAAGATTACAGTCAATTTCCTTATCGTTTAGATCCAGCCAACGCAATTTCAATTCAAGCTCTCCCAGCCTCACCTGTTCGGCGAGTCCCACCTCCACTGATTTTAGAAGTAGTAATCACACCCTGCTCCACTAATGCAGACAACAGCTGACCTTTTAACATATGTTATTTGCCTTGCTTACTAATAGGAATGTAAAAATTTTCTGCAATGAGTTTAAGATTCTCTTTAGTACACCCCTCCAATTTATCACGAGTCGGGCCACTAACAAAATCTTCCAGATTAAACTCGATTGTAGCGCACACAAGCCAATTTGGAACACTACAGGACCAGTAAATAACAAAACACCACGGGATGGCATCCCCACACAACGCTATAACAAGTGTTACAATATGACAAAAATAACACTGGCGTTTTATTGTACACAAACAAGATGTGCACTACCAACAAACCACTTGTACAACACAAGTCACAGATACTGACACGGGCCTACTGTGCAAACAAAGTGCTACAGCAAAACAAAATAACACGCACAGACTACCACCACCACCAGAACACAAACATTTGGCTCACCTCTGTGGCCAGCAACACATACAAAGGACGCCTATCCCGAAGAACAGTATCAACCAAAAGAGATTTTATTAAGAAACCAAATAATACTACACTTTAACCAAAACTATGGGAGTCTGGAGGCCTGGCCAAACATAACAAAAGATGGGGGAAGTATGGGGCCAGCCACGTAGCGGGCCGTCAGACCCAG
Organism: Macquaria australasica; assembly: GCA_005408345.1. Lineage (NCBI taxonomy): Eukaryota > Metazoa > Chordata > Actinopteri > Centrarchiformes > Percichthyidae > Macquaria > Macquaria australasica. The sequence goes on from SEMN01000287.1 coordinate 597,089, forward strand.
AAGTTTCCCCCCTAACCTACCAAAAACAGTGCACAAACTAAACTATCAACAAAAACCACAAAAACTAGACTGCCAGACCCCCATCCTCAAAAGAATGAAACACAAAACAAGAAACCAGAAAAACAGAACACTAGATGGTTAGAAGGCTGCTTGTCTGGCAGAGAGATATCTCCCCCCCCTACCTGCAGCATGAAAATGTGTTGCAACATGTGTGTGCATATGTGCGTGTGCTTAAGATTAGGGCTGCAACTAACGATTATTTTCACCATTGATAAAAACAGGACCTCATGCATCAAATCGTTGCTCCATAAAACTCCACAGAGTACCTTTTAACATCCAGTGAATACTGTATTTTTTTGTCTACAGACACGTTTATTCAATATTTCTGTGCAATAATTTAAACATTGTTTTATTTTATATTTCAGGCTCCATGAAACTCCCACCTAAAGTGTTGCAGTCTATTCCAGTGTTGATGGCCACTGTTGGCTTCCCCTTTCACTACTTAATCCCACCTAAAATCTTCCTAGACCCAGAAGATGGTGAGGCAAACGCTCTTTCCCTAGAGATTAGGTTGATTGATGGGCCTCCCATCAGCATTGGTACCTGGGTGGCCCTGGATGGTCTGGCACTTCATGGTGTTCCTCTGGAGGTGGACCTGCAGTTTGCTCCTCAGCATCTCTTCTTGACCGCCCGGGACAGACATGGCCTCAGCACCTGGCTGCCTCTGACCCTGGATCTCCGTCGTAGCCCTGTCGACCCATGTCACGTTCTCACCCTGACAGCTCAACGCAGTCTTCACTCCATTCTCCGTCACCGCCACAGGGTGGAACTATTGCTGAGAAAACTGTCTCACTTCTTTAACAGCTCTGGCAACCACCACCTCTCTGTTGTTTCTGTGAGGCCTGGATCCACTGTGGTGTCCTGGTACAACTACAGCTTGTGCGGGATGGGTCATAATAGAGTTAGACGGTGTCATGTTGATAAAATACAGAGCATGTGGTTGGCAATGAGGTCTGCAGATGGATCAGTAAACCCTGTGTTTAGAGAAGCAATGCTTCCAGAGTTCCCAGTCACTGAAGTTGGACCTGTGAGTTTCAGACAAGACTGTTTCTCCACTACTTCTACTCCCATGTTTGATGGATCTACCCCTGCTGTCCACACTACCCTTACTCCAGGTTTAGGCACCAGTACTTCCCTCAGTCCCACCTCTAACCCCTGTGTCTATGCATCTCCAGCTATCACTGCCCCCTCACAACAGATGAATCACTATCAATGGATGGCCGGCATGTTCACAGCTCTCCTCGTTGTCTGCCTTCTCATCCTGATCGTCCTCCTCGTTGCTGCAGTTCTCCATTTCTGCAAAGATCGTGGACGGTCAAGAACTGTCGCCATTTGGCCTGCAGGCAGGGTGCTTTCAGTTCGAAGCAGGGATCAGAGAGCCATAAGACCAAGGCGGCCCCCGCTATTCCAACATGAACTGCCCCCACCACCACTGAGACTGTGGATTCACCTCTCAAGTCGATGAGGGGCAACTTCCATCAACACGTGAGCAAAGAAGGAAAGCTCTTGACAAGGCACTACAGCCTCGTCCTCCACGATATGATTTTTAAGGTATGTAACATCAAACAATAGAGAAAAGTCCCATGCATGGTTTGTAAAGTGTAACAACAAAACCTCAAAGTTTGCATTTCCAGCTGATTCAGATTCATGACTATTAAATGAGTATTTAAAATTTTCAACACGCATGCAAAACATTCCCCATGGCAGTCTCCTTTGCATTCAGTTCAATTCCTAAAATGTTTTCAGGCACCATCAGGGCTGTGTTTTGTGCAAAATACTCGCTGTAATTGTACACTTTGCCTGTTCTTCAATCATTTGGGGATTTTTTCAATTTTAAGAACTTGTCATAGTAATTTGGACTTAGATCAATCTTATACTTGTCAAACAACACAGCAATAATACCATTTTACCACTGAAATGTCAGAGAAATGCATATCCTCAGTCTTAAAGGCAGGAGTCCAAGTTCAATATCATGTAAATAAATGAGTCACTGAAATGAATAATCTTATGGCAAAATTCAGATTAAATATAATCATGAAATTGTAAAATAATAACTTTTTCAACAGGACAGAGGCAGCTATGTGATTGGCTCTTCACCAAAGCCACAGCCAATCACGTAACAAGCTCTGCCCTATTTGGTGACATGGTGAAAAAGAGAGGACATTTTGAAATAAAAACTGCTGAGAGAAATAAAAACTTGCTGCGACAAACTCTGTATATTGGATTATTTCACAATTTCATGAATATTATTTTTTGTATACTGTATATGTATTTAAAAAAAATAAGCACTCTCTTAACTTTGAAGGTTATTTTTCTTGGTTCAAGTTAATAACACAAGACATCCAAGTTCATCACTTCCACATTCAATATACTTTGTGCAAAAGCCAACAGCAAAATTCTCTATTGACGGCTTTTATTGTGTTACACAATATGTGAACAGCATATCTACAAAATCATGGGTAAAAAAATGTATAAATTCCTCGTTAGAGTTCACCGTCTATTATTTTATTTGATGTCCTTGTTTTGGGAGTATAATGTGACACCCAAGTCTAAAAAACACTGTGGTCCACAATCTCATCCTAGACAGGGGTGAAGCAATGTATCCGCGGAAACATCATCTGGAGGCCTTGCCGTTTTCATGAACATCCATCCTGTAAATAGCGAAAATGTCAAGTTTGATGCATAAGAAATTAATTTTCAGATGTGATCCTGTTTGAAATGTAAAAGCAAAGACTGGTACATAAAACAAAAAAATCTTTTACCAGCTTGTATGTATTTGTTATTGTATTTGTAAAGTGTACATCTACAGGGTTAAGACATAGGAAGCAATTTTTATACACACTTAGTGTCACACCCATAAAGTGATATTTCACAGTAACACACCCATTCTCGTCCTTGAGATGCTGATACAACTCAAACTTGTTGTTGACGGAGCTCACTCTTCCAACAAACTCTTGGTGCTTCCTGGAATTGGCTACAGTGATGCGATTGGTCCACATGGTGAGGAGCGAGACAGGACCTGCAGCAACAGTGAGACAAAGGCACAGATAAAAACAGATACCCAGTAGGGCCCGAGTGATATCACTTGGTATTTGCCAGAATAAGCTCTCGTTGATCCAGGCTCATAAACAGAAAATTATCAGTGCTTTTCTGCCACTAATCACATTGATTTAATTAATTATATTCTAAGAAATTATTGTTATGAAGTTATTTCTGGGAAGTACTGACATATGTCAATACATTCATGTACTTAATAAAAACTTCATCATTCCTACTGGTTTTCCTGTAGGTGTTAAAAACTTAAATGTAACTCTCTGAACCCTGCAGAAACATCTGCACTAAATCTGTGCCTCCCAAAAGACCCCAAAATCTTTTTATTCCAAGCAGAAAAAGTATGATGAGGATTGGTACCTTTTGCTCTCTCTGGAGGCTGAACCTCCTCTGTGGACAGGCGCGGCTTCTTGTTGGGCGGCTCTGGAGAATCCGGGGAATCCTTGATCACCTCCGACTCCTGATCTTCTTTATCCAGCAAACCCTTTAGTCTTCGGGTTAAAAACAAAAAGACAGTGTAGCATAAGAGAACAGAAAGTTTAGTGACCACAGTAAAGATTACTTTTGCCAGTAAATTTAGGCAACTGTTCTTTTTTCTCCAAATATGATTATTATTTACATGTATGAATACATAAACATCCAAGCACCACTGACCTCTCCGAGTCCTGCCAGCTTTTGTCATCTGTGTCCTTGCTGCCATTTTTCTCCGTCCTGTCTTCCCTCTCCTCCCTTTTCCTCCCTCTCTTCTTCCTCTCCTCCTCCTCGGGGGGTTTGCTGCGACAGGCGATGATGCAGTCCAGTACCCGCTGGTGTCTGTCCGTGTCTCCGGCGTGAGTTTTCACTAATGTTTCCAGCTCATTCCACATTATACGGTACTGTTCGTCTCTGGGGATAACAACAATGCAGAAACATCAGTGACTCTGCTGACTTGTTTACTTTCAGAAATTGTGATGTTGATGCTGGTTTTCTGCTCATAATCAGAAGATCTCAAAGCTTTTTTCAATAAATACCTCTTGGGGCCTTTGCCTCTGGATCCCACGGTGGAAATAGGGAGAGGGTCGTTCTTCCTCTCCATATCTACCAGGTTGTAAACTGTCTTCTGGCAGGTCAGAACGTCTTCCTCAGACAAAGTCTCTTTAACTATCAGGTTAGCTAAAGGAACAACCTAATGGAAGAAAACAGGAAGACACACGGATACGGGAATGAGCTGAAGGATGATGCCAACATGGAGGCATAGAAATGTGGAAAACTGCATGGTCCAAATTCTTGACAAACACCCAGTGAGCAGATTATCTTATGTGCAGATGTTATCATCAGGGAACAACAAGCCAAATATTTTGGAGCATGATGGAAGCTTCAGTTGTACGATAGAAATCTTTGGCAGAAGTTAATAAGAGTGAGAAGAACTGCAGTATCTCTGTGTGCTGCTCACTGCTTGCATGTTGAAGATGGTGGTCTGGGAGATGATCATTGGCCAGTATCGAGTGTGACGTTCCAGCTGAGCTTTGGCCCTCTCAGCTGGTAGCTTCCCCGAGGGATCGTGGGAAGACTCTGAAACAGGAGTGAGCCGGTTCTCCCTCATAAATTCACCAAAGTCCTGAAACAGACAAAAAACAGTTACTATTTGAGGATTATTGATGTATATTTTAACACACGCTGGTGTGGGTTGAACGTACAGTGATGCGGTAGTCTGTCACTCGGCCTCCACAGCCTTCGCTGATGGAGGGCGGGTCCTCCAGGGTGGAGCGGTTGCTGTTGAGCACGTGCAGGAAGATCTCGCCTCCGTGGCTGCTGAGCATGTGGCTGATGACCTTTGACCCCGACTTCCTCGGCTGCTCCAGCAGCACCGATCGACCTGTGGTCAATCAAGAAGAGAAGTAGTCAACCAACAAGCCAAGCAATTAGTCTGCAGATCAATCAACAGGGCAGGGAAACTGGACAAAGGACAGATTAAAAAGAGGGTTTACCGTTGAGGAGAAAGTTTGTCAAACATGACGAGGGGCGACTGTTTACGTCTGTGGGGGAGATGCGATAGGCTCCTGTACAGTAATGCAGTTCTGAGGTGGAAAAAAAACATACAAATAGATACAACTAAATCAGGCATTGTAGATCACAGCTGCATCAGTCAATGCTGCAATGGATAACTCTCTTTTCTGCACAATACACCCCTAACGCCTATAGGAATATTTTCCAAAAAGGGCTAATACTGTACGTCTCTTCTGAAGTTGCAACTATTTCAGAAGAGAGCTGCACCAATTAATCAATCAACAGAAAATTAATCAGCAATTATTTTGATAATCAAATAATTGTTTTAGTAACTTTTCAAGCAAAAATGCCGAACATTTGCTGCTTCCAGCTTCTCAAATGTTTCTCAAATGCTTTGTCATAAATACTCATACTCATATAAATGAATATGTTGGGGTTTTGGATGTAGTATAGTGGTCCGAGGGAAATTATAACAGGCATTTTTCACTATTTTCTGTCATCTTATAGTCAAAACGATTAATCTGGAAAATAATCAGTAGATTAGTTGCTAATGAAAATACTTGTTTGTTGCAGCCCCACTTCAAAACCATCCAACAAGACTCTTGTTGGAGTATATTTGCAGACATTTTAACCAATTCAAAACAAAAAAATGTATATTTGTCACTGAATTCAAGGTGAATCCTGAAATTGTATGTGGGTAAATAATGAGATTTCAAAATAAAATGTTTAAATTCTGAAAAATATGTCACTCGACGTGGCATTAGTAATTCACATACAAAAAAAAAAAGAAAAAAATCGAAAATGTAATGCCTGAAGGAGGAAAAGCTTAAAACCCTTCAAATTAAATAACAACTGACAAACAAGAACTTCAGGTGACTGTGCACACCTATGCTGTTGGTTCGTGGAGTGCACCATTTCAGCGTAATCGTCTCTTTGAGTCCATTTTCTCGAGTGCTGGTGCCAGCCATATGCAAGTCTCCTGCACAACACAAAGATGACATATGAGTTGTTAATGTTTGATGATAATTTGATGGATTTCTAAAATATTAAGCATACATAAAATCATCAAAGATATCAAAGAATCTGCAGACTGATTTCCTAACATGGTGCTTATACTGTAAACAATGAACGCTACTTTAAGCACAGCATTCTTATAACCAATAAACAAAAACTTGAACAACTGTTGAATGCCTCATTTTAGTACTCACCGCTTTTAAAGAACTCCAGGTGAGCGTCTTTGTGATGCAGGAGCTCAACGTCATAATTGGCTGATGTGTTGGCATGCTGCTCTTCCTGTCCGTCCGCAGAGACAATAACAAATACAGATCAGAATGGAGTCAGCTCTTAAAATGTGCAAACTAATACACACACACGGGCACAAACACACATTAACACTGCTGATTTCATGTTCCAAAGGGTAAATGATAATGGTCAAAGTAAAAGAAAAAGGTTCGCTCTCTGGGTGACTCAAGTATGTTTTCTTCTATTCACATCCTTAAATTCACACAGTACTGAGCCTAGACTTGTTTGACATAAATCATGGATTCCTAGTCTTACAAAACCAGCTTTATATAGTTTGGGCCCCAAGCCCAAAAATGGTGTCTGGCACCCACTAATCTAAAAACAAACTTTTTAATCACAAGCTTTGAATTTGACAACTTTCTACACAATATGAATCATGTTTAAACATTTAAAGGTCAGGTTTAAACAACTAGTTATCCAGACAGCACAATGGACCACACCAAGACACTAAAGGGGGAATGAGTGGGAACTGATGGGGGAAACAGAGACCAGGGGAAAGTTTGGACAACTTTTAAGGTGTAAACACCTCACAGACACTGACAGTATTTAATAATTCAGAAGAGGCAATGCTGGTCACAGACGTTTGGACATATAAACATATTCTGCATTTTTTTTTTTTTAAATCAAAGTTTGGCAGAAACGCTATCTCAAACCAGCTAAAAATGGTTGATTGTCCCAGAACAATTTGAATTCTTTTAAAACAAATGGCGAGTCAATGTAGTTATTACATCATTTCATTAAAAAGGGTTTAAAAAAAGTTAATTTCAGGTGTGATGGCTTGACGCTTTTCCAGCAGACCCCAAACTCTGCATTCCCTGGGTGTCCACGTGAGACCAGAGTTGCCTGTCCTTCACTGCAGCCTCACCAGCAGATCTGCAGACCAACTGTTACATCAAAATAAATGAATGACACTGTAAGCCTGCTGCAAAAGTAGGGCTCAAAACATATACTGCACACTACGTGGTGTAAACTCTGACCCTTCCTCACTTTGATGTGTGTGTGATAAGAGTACTAACCTGGTCGCAAACATTTAATGTGGGCTAGCAAAACAGAAAATACAGCATGAAACCAGCAGCAGATTCACAGTCATATCAACATGCAGATGAGATAAAACAAAAAGATGAAAATGTTAAGTTTCCTGAGTAATTGTAGGTGAGGAAGGGCTCATACATGAAGATTAAGCAAGCAAAAAAGAAGAGTGAAGGCTGTGAGAGAAAAAAAAACAAAGCAATCAATCAAGTAAAGAGAGGGAGAGAATCACTGCTTCTAGACATAAACAACATTGTTGTACTAGCAAAACAAAAAAATGTAGAAAAGTTAATGTGAGTTTTAATTTAGGCGAGGCATGTGCAAGGCCAGGCACAGGGCAAGAAGCCCCTTACCTTCATGGGGATGTTTGTTATGGTGGTGGAGGCCAAGTCAAAGTGCTGCTGGACCAGAATGTTGAGTTTGGTGGCCAGGTGCCGCCCCGCACGGACACTGTGAACCTCGCTGGTGAGCAGAGGGGAGATCTGAGACGACAAGAGAGGGAGATGCAGTGAAAACTAACAGCTGTGACATGGTGTCCTCTGATTCATTCACTGTGGCTTTATGACCCCACAGAATGAAAACTATGATGGTAGTTCAGGAATCTGAGCTTCCTTGTTAGCACCCACCTCTTTCTTCGGTCGGTCAGACACCAGCGCGTCCTCTCCCTGTGGGTGGATGTGAACTAGAACCAGGTCACACTGCTGGATGGCCATCAGCCTAAAACACACAACAATTAATTTATCACCTTCTCAAAAGTAAAGAATCACTGCAAAAACCCTGTGGTGTATGCAGTGTCACAAATGTATGAGATTCTAGTATGAGAGTGAGTGACACATTTCTTTACACATCATCTGATACTGACCTGTCTGAGCCTGCTGCCAGCTTGTTTTGTTCTAAAATGGTTTCCTGGATGCAGTCTTCCAACATGCGCACATGAGTATCGCTGCATGATAAAACACAAAGAACACTGCATTAGCGCAGTCTTAAATTATATAACACATACCAAGAGCTTCTATTATAATTATCAACTAATAGACTGAATGAAGACCATACATGTACACATACAGTACATTTAAAGTACAAAACGGTGACAATACAGAGTTGCTGAGAGACACATTTATTTCTACTAACAAAGAGTGAACTGGAAACTAAATGTAATTTTGTATTAAAGTGTGCTTCTTTTTCCGTTATATTCTTTTGGGCTTTCTATCACCCCCATTAGCTCCATAAACAACAATCATCTCCACTTGAATAGGAAGGAGAATGTATTTACCGTCTTAAATTAGCTTACAGCCATTAAGCTGTGCCAGGAAAATGGAAACCTCTGTACACTGTAATGCAATCCAATATCACAATCATTTGATTAATACTAGATTTGTCAGAGAGGCGTTGATGCAACTCTATGGTATATTTTATGGCTGTTTTTGTATTGGACTGCATCATATTGTAAAAAGTGTTTGTAATATTTTTGATCCTCCATATAAGTAAATGAGGTGAACAAAATTTAAGAAGCATTAGATCTATCAACATCTGTTGATTTTCCGCCATGTTAATGACAGCGTTCACCTTTTAGCGTTGGTTAAGCAGATAATACGACCCCTATTGGCAACTCTCTCAGCGGTGTCCATCAGAGTGGTGCGCCTCTCGTGCTGCAACTCTGTGATCTTGCATAACGACTCCACCGCAGCAACCAGCCCATGCAGGATGCTGCAACACTCGGGGTCCTCACGTGGGTTAGGTGGCCCGACGGCTGCCAGAGCTGACATGAGCTGCCAGAGGGGAGGAGAAACTGCATAAACATGTTGCAAATCCAATTCTGAAGAAAACTTCTGCAAAAATGTGGTCACTGACGTTTATTGGAAATGTGGCAAATTGGAGATGCTGAAAACGACAGCTTTAAAATGCAATGATAGTCAATGTACAATCACGTTTGCGTTAAAGTTATAAATGTTAGAGTTTTTCTGGGCAGTGGATTACCTCATGAGTGCTCTGGTGTTCCTGCCTCCAGCTATTCAAGATGTGGAACTCTGAATCACTCACAATGTAATTAACCTGTAAAATAAAGGAGGTGGCAGAAAATGTTAACGGCACTGTTGACATTACTGGTCCACTGTAACTACATTGATTAAAACTTTCTAAACAAATCTCGCACGTTAGGTTTCCCCTCAGCGACCTCAACTGTCTTTTTCAACAATGTCCAAATTCACACTTTAGTTGCATCAGTTGAAAGCAATGGTGGGGAAACAGCTTGAGCTAAAACATTGCAGCCCAGAGTTCAAAACAAAAAAACAAGAAGCTAACCAGTTTGTCCCTTGGATAAATATCGTAGAGGATCCGACAGTACTCCATGGAGCACTCCACAGCGCAGGTCCACAGGGACTTGGACACGGGGGCCAAAGGAATAACCCCTTGAGCTCGACTCTTCGTCAGCACATCACACTCCACCTGCTGGCGACTTGACTCTGCCATGTAGGGACAGTGGTCCACCACAAAGACAGTCTTGTGAGACACTGAGAACATCTTCCTTTTGCAAATCTGCAGTGTGCACTGATCTGCAAGGGTAACGGAGAAACACACCAATGTCAAGCTCTGGGTACATTTGTCCTGCGGTAATTATAAAGTTTTAATTTTCAAATGCCTAATTTGCTTGTTAAATTTGCTACGCCTAATGCAAATTGAAATGTTCTCTCGAGGGAATAGTTTGTCATTATATTATTTATCACATTACATATATGTGATTAATTCATTTTTGAGTCTGGTCATGTACATGACTCATACTTTGGGGGGTTATTTAAACACATAATCAGCCACATGGATCCCCACCTCACCCCCTCCAGCATCTTAAAGCACAATACAATGGTTAGAAACAAGCAGACAGCCTAAATAAAGTAAACACATACACACGGCCTCAATTAAATGATAAATATAAGCCAGCAAAATCGAAGCTTGTGTTATACAGTGTGTTGTAAGTACAGCGGTCATATATAAACACAGTCTCAGGACGACGTTATTTACCAACAACGACAAACCGTGGCCGCTAAAGGAGCACGACGCCTACCGCCGCGTTAGCCTTTTGGCTAACACTAGCCGGGACCGCTTGTTTGCCGATTCACGTTTATTACCAGCGGCGTAAACACTCACCCATCGTGGCATCTGTGTGATACTGAGCTGCACGTTTTTGTTTGTTTTTTTACACAGCTGGACCGAGCAGCACAATTCAGCCGTTAAAAGCCAGAGGTTTGTTATTGGCGGAAATATATATCCAGCGGTGTTCCGGCGCCGTTTCCCCTTCCCCTGGTTGCTGAGCCGTACTGTTAAATGGTTCCTAGCCCCAGTAGAGACCCTCAGGACTCCGTGCGTCACACGTCATGGGGGTGTGGTTCATCGTGCGTCACACGTCATGGGGGTGTGGTAGACCACATCTTAAAAAAAAAAAAAATGCTGATTGTTTAGGTCATTTTAAATATACAAACCAATGTAAAAGTGGTATAGTATTTTTATTTTATTTTTTTATGCGTTAATTAGAATACTAAAGAACTAACATAACTTTTGAGGAATGTGAAGTAACTTGGGCTGTCAGGTCAAATGTGCCCTCCTCCTCCTCCTCCTCCTCTGCCGACCCCACCCTCTTGATTTCCAGTCTCTCAAGTCGCAACTTGACCAAAACTTCGTGCAGCCAAATCGGTGTTGAGAAATAAAGCAAGAATGCGCGGACGACGGGGCTGCGGTTTAAAGCTTCTCTAATATACACCGAGCTGTCGGTAAATTAGTTAAAGTGTCTTGCTTTCTGTGATGTGACTGGACCCCCCCCCCACCCCTCCACCCCCGACAAGGATCATGAGCGACAACGACATCTTCGAGATGGACTCCATGAGTGACACAGAGGAGTTCGTGGGTGACACTCAGCTGGGCATGATAGACGAGGAAGTTGGTGAGAGAAGAAGAGATCTGTTGTTTGGGGTTCATGGGCACTGTCTGGGGATACATCAGTGAGGCCACGCTCACCCGTGGGATTGTTAGTTTGTTCTCAGTTTAAACAGTGAAACTTCTTTTAACAACTCTTAAAGCTGCTTAAAAGTGGTGAACAAAAGTGGTACAATTGTGACATACTTGTACTTCGGTTGAGTATTATTATTTTTTTTTTTAATCTTACTTCTACTTCACTACATTTCAGATGAAAATACTACACTTTTCACTCCATTACATTTATCTGAAATTTTAGATAAATAAAAATAAAAATAAATACATTATTAAGAGGGCACGAGCTGACACCACCATATCTACAATACAGATGAATAGAGATAACAGATATTGGGCAATAACAAACCTCCAAAAACAGCTAGAATCCCTGTTTATCTCTTAGATGTCTGATGCGGCTCCTTTTAAAGGCTACAGCTTTAGAGGCTAGAGCTGATGGTGTCTCTCCACACTCTTTTGTTTCTTACATTCCTGACACAACTGAAACAATAAATTAACTTTGGAATAGAATAATAAAAACCTGCAACTACAGTACAGTATGTTGCAGTGTCTGTACAGCTGTCAGCTCACACGCTTGTATTTTATGGGAACGATTTCTCAATCTGTAAGCTCCTTTGTGTCGTGTCTTGTCTTGTCCACAACGATATACTGTCTGGTAGTGCATGAATCTGTTTTTTTTTTACTCACTGAGAGACAAATGGCCCTTTGGGTTAACTTTAATGTAATACAGTGTTTAAGAGACCCTGACCATATGGAAATGACCAATGCTTTTCACACTGGAGGGCATGTCAAAGAGCACTATTTAATGGAGCCTATATCGACTCGTAATAAATTATTAATGTTCACATTTTGTTGCAGCATGTGATGATGTGATGACAGCAGAAAAACACAGAAGGCTCAGATGATACTTTTTTACTGTTTGTTTAAGCTTAATAATGTGCCAAATGAACACTATGGCGATAAAGGAAGTGTATGTACCCGGCGCTGTTTTTTGTGGTGTTGGTGACGTACTATCTTTACACAGATCTGACAGGGTTACTGTAGGTCAGTGCATATTAGGGCGAGAGCTGTTTCAATGAAATTGAATCATCACTGGTCATGCAAAACATACAATTATAAGCACTAGCTGCTAATACTGAAATTGATTCTGCTCCTGTGAAAGACATTACACAACTTTTACCAAATGTCAGGAAATGCCCACGTATCTGATGCAGAAAAGAATTTCCTGTCAGATGGCAGGTAGGACACATGGCTGTGTATTGTATTACACTTGAAGAGTTAAGTGTTTACATGGTAGCCCCTAGGTTGAATAAAATGTGTATCATGCACCTTTATGCTGTCCAGAGTTTAAAAAAATCCCTGTTTGGCACAGCTGTTTCTGTTTAAAAATGATGCTTTGTTTCTGTTTGTTTGGTCTGTTTTTATATTTTCGTGTGTTGGTACAGAGGATCTTCTCTAGAGAGGAAGCATGCTTTTCAAAAGAATCATACTTGTTGACTCAGTGTAAGTTGCAGAGGTTTCTGTTGGGTTAAATGACTCATTAGCTGGTGCACATTTTATTCATTTTACAGACCAAAGTGGTGATATAGTGATAAAATAAAAATGTGTGTACTACAGTATGACCTCCAGTCCGCAGCAAACAATTTTTTTACATTAGATCCTTACCTTACATGTGATAGTACAGTTTACTGTGAGGACTTGGGCCTGCAATACGTCAGTGTAAAAACGTGGGTAAACAGTGAACCAGCTGCTAATAAGGTTCTTGTATCTATCCTTCCTTGTACCATATTTCTCACAAAAGAAAGGAGTCAGATTATTAAAAAGCCAGGCTGTTAGGCTACCAATAAGTCAAGATAACAACAGCCTAAGGCACAGTCATTGAGGATTGGTGGTTCATTTGTTACTGGTTCACCGGCATGTCTTTTGTCAAAATACCTAGAAACCTTCTAGCACAACAAGTTTTGTTAGAGTTCAGACTGTTGGGCTGGTAGAGCACTTTGTCAGAGGAAAGCCTTATTTGATGAGCAGTGATTCCAGTTAAGTTTCCCAGGGTGTTACCATGGCCACTGTTTTGAAAACAACATCTGTCTTCAGTTAGTTTTCTCACAGTGCGCTGCTGTATATGGAAAGATTACAGGACTTTCCATATTGGATGTGGTGTCATCTGTTTGGTAAAAGAAAAAAGGCATTCATAATACAATTATGAGGCATACAACAGTGCATACAGAAGATATTGTTTTTGTTTACTTTTGATGTGGTCAGTGGTGTGAATACTGAATGCAGATTTCTAAATTAATATTTGGGAAAACACTGCAGTGCATACTGTCCACACTGCAGTCGGTGGTGACCTATTTCTTTTCTTTTTCCAGTAATATAACATTGTGGTGAGTGGGAAATTCTGTGCAAGCAGTAAAATGTCTGGGGAAACAGGCTTATAACAGGAGGGTCACTGGTTTTGGAAATGAATAACAGTTTGTGCTGTTTCAGTGAGCACCACTGAGGCAGAACCTGAATATTGTCCTGGTCAGTTAGGTGGGAGTGTATGAATGTGAAGTAGAGCAGGGATGCTAAGAACTTGTAAGGTCAGCAACACCTTCACTGGCACATAAAGATAAAACAGGAGTCTACAGCCATGCTAGCAGCCCTGTGAGGCTGCACTTAGCTGATCATAATAATTAAATTGGTCTAATTGGTCATAAAAAGTATTGGACAAATGAAAAAGGAAAAATTTAAATTAAAAGACGGACTGGCATTGCTACCCCTAGCGCAGCATGCATGGCTTAAACCATTTCTTTATCATCCTTTGCACTTAATAACAGTTACTAGGAAATTCAATTTTCATGAGAATTTTATGAAAATAAAAGGTTATGTTACTCCATAACGTACTTACAGTGTTGGGTTTTTGGTTCAAAAAACGTTTTATCAGAGCCTGACTGATGCTGGATTTTTTAAGCCAATACTGATATTGATACTTGAAACTAACAAACATCTGATAACAATCTATCATCTTTTTAATTTATGTAAACACATAACATAAGTGTGTCGTACTTGCTGTGTTAAACCAGAGCTTTAGAGGGTTTAAAACGTGGCTGGGTGCTACAGTAAGTTGGACCTGGTTGCTCTGCTGTAACAGGCACAGCTTCAGCTGAACTGCAGGTAAATGCCAGCTAAACCAGATGTGTGATGATGTAACCTTATAAGGTCCGTCCCACACAGGTGATTCAGAGAAGCGCCACACAATAATCTACTTCTCAGAAAATGGCGATTAAGGTAACGATTTTCAGCTGTCAGCTTGCTGATGTTCCAGTTCAGTTGACCTCATCATTACCGAAGTTAGAAATACCACCGGAACCATAAAGTGGGTGCGGAGTCTATAGTTTAAATACAAATGTACACCATATTGTTATTTTTGATTGAACATTTCAATCTAGCACAGTATCAATAATCTGTAAAATATTTTTACAATAAAATTACTGTGGCAATTGGTTGTACAATACATGTATGATTTATTTCTGACTTATAGCCTCAGGTGAGTAAACAGTTCACACACAGGTGGCTCACCAACTGACGTCAGTTTATCGGATAATCAGTTACCCGTTCAAAATCATTTGTGACGATAGTTTGCACTTGTGATAGTATAAGATCATACATGGTGAACATTTTTATCTTTTAGAAATGAATAAATGATCGGATCTGCAGCTAGGCTTATGACAGAGCAGCAGCCACTATATGTCTGAGTAAATATATTTTTCAGTTGAACAATAAACCTCATTAACGCAAATGATAGTAACAGTAAAAGTAAGATATTTTGATTCTTTTGAACAATAAATGTCATTGAAATTATTACTGTATTAAATAACTAAAGAAAATCACAGAATATGTGCATCACATTTATAAAAGCTTTATTTCCTTTTTGCATACCTGAACATACATGCCATGCTGATAATGATATATCTGTGATAACAACATGATAATATCAGCCTGCTGATGGATCGGTCGGGCTCAAGTAAATATTCATCTAGTTTTGTGTTTCTTTGATTATTATTATCATGTCTGTATTCTCATATATGTGTTGTGTCTGTTTTTCACAGTTTACCCCGAGGAGTTTTTACCAACATATCACAGTATTAAAGAAGGAACAACAATAGCCAAAGCACAACTGGTAAGTCAACACAATAACGTCGGTGTCAGCTGCAGTAGCAGCATATCAATCGAATGTATTCTATGTATATGAGGTGTAGATTGACTGATTGAAATGTTTTATTTTAGTGGTCATACTGCCCAGATGCCCAGCCTACATGCAGGAAGACACATCACTTGTATCTTGCAAATATAATTTATTATTATGTAGACTGTAGCCAGAAGAATCTACCTTTTCTTAAGCTTTTCTCAAGGCACAATTATTTAGCTAACAGAAGGCAGACATTGAAGTCACTGGATCGTGCAAGTAGTGCTTGCAAGAGCTTTATGATTACCTTGTGGTGTCACAAGTCTGATTGTGTGGCGAGAAAGAGAGAGAGAGAGAGAGAGATAAAGGGCGGGTATCACAATGTCTGTTGACTCTTCCCACTTCTCCTCCATGGCCCACATCACACGTTAAATAAGCTAGTCAAGGTCAGTATTAAGCAGTATCTCTGCACAGACCGTCCACACACAGGCCTTTCTCTCATCTCTCTGTACATCATGTATAACATCATGGAGGAAGAGGAGTACGTGTTTCAGGCTGCAAAGTTACCTGATAAGACTTGTTTTTGCCCTCAGGCAGAGTTTAATGACAAACCCGACTCCTTATTCTTCAATGATGGTGTGAGGAGGATCGACTTCATCCTGGTCTATGAAGATGAGGACAAGAAGGACTTTGAGAAGAGGCACGTGTTCCAGCGGCGCAAGGTAGGTCTCTCCTTTTGTTAAAATCTTTTTTGAGCTGGTTGGTTAGGCATATCATGTTAAATCTGCAGGTATTTTGAGTATTGCAAATGGTGCTCACATAAAACTTAGTGCAAAGTAATCTGCTCACAAAAAGCAAGGCTATAAAAGGTTATATGCTTGGGTTTTATTAGTATTTTTTAGCCATTTGTTGCCTTTATTAGATAGCATACAGTAGAGAGAGGACAGGAAATGTGGGGAGAGAGAGGAGGGGGATGACATGCAGTAAACTGGTCAGCGTCCCAAATCCCTGAACACTGAGATAATACAATAAATGACAATATGACAATTAAGTATTGAATGAGTTTTTACATTAAGGTTTGGTAGCAAACAATTACTCTTAATAAATAACATGCTATTTCCATTATTAATGGAAGTTTAAAGTCAAATTCACTCATTATTGCGCAGCGAATCAAACATGACACAACAGAGTTAAACTGGAGTGCAAATGAGCACTTTTTCACCATAAAAATATTCATTGCTACCTCTAAGAAAATAAATGGTCAAATATGATATGTTTTATTACACATACCAATCGTATTGACTCTTGCCTATTTGTAAAGGGAGTTTTTATTTGCAATGGGATGACAGTCAATGACCTTTAATTAATCACTCCTGCCATTGTATATTCAGCACAGTGTGCACGATAATTCTTTCACCTTTAATTATCCAGGAAAGGGAACAGCTAAGCTTACATTGTTTTTGTAGTTCCTCTTTACTGTACTTCACACACACATTCAAATTGTGAGTTGTTCAGTACAGCTGCTGGCTACATTCCCCAGAGGGAAGCTGTGGAAACGAAGAGCGTTACTCCTTCACTTAAACCACCAAAACCTTGCCAAGGAAATTCAAATCAGATCAGTCTCCTTACCTAAACTTGAACTTCGTCTAACGTTATTATCTTGGTGCAGAAATCTTAAACCTTCACAAAACAGTAAGTTCAGTTGGTACATGATTGAACAGAGTAAATCAGAACGCAAGCAAACAGTTAGTTCAACCGGATAACTTTACTTTTCTACTTTTTAATACGTCACAAATCTAAATTTCAGGGATCTGTGCAGGGACTGAGGTGCACAAATTAAGGACACTGAGACATGAACTGACATACCCAGGTGTGTTGTTTGTTGCTACCAGTGTCTTTCACAATAGATTAACAGTTAGGGATGTGTAATATAATGCTTGGAAATACTGTAGATCCACAGACTGTTACCTGCAGTGTTGCAATCGTAACCCGTTGGAAAATAGGTAAACAACTGGCAAAAAGTTGCACATGGGAGACGTTTGCCTCGAAGGCTTTCAGGCAAAAGTGTTTTTTCTGGCAGTCTTCTCCCATGTGCCAAAAAGTTCTTTGATGGGTGAAAAAAACTTACTGATATGATCGTCTTACTCATATATGATAGCAGTGAATGGAGGTAATGGGTATAGGCAGAAGACATGCCCTGCAATTCACAGAAGCACATGTGTAGAAGCTGATCGGCCAGTTTCAGCCAGTTCCTGGGAAAAGGCCGGCTGGTAGAGCTATTGCAAGTCAGAGCTCATGAGCTTCTTCACCACAGATCCACTGGGACTGAGGCAATTCCTCATTCATCATCATCCCAAAGCAAACTAAATCCAGCGAGGGATGAGAAGCACAACAGTCTCTACCAGACACTCCCTTTACTTTGTTTTTCCAGAGCCAAACCTGGGTCAAACAGAAGTTTCAAAACCCTTTTTCTGCTCTGACTCTGACTTCTGGAAGGGCGTGGTTCTCTTCAGATAGTGTTAGCTAAATTGTTAGCTTAAAATGATGCTAAATTGGCAATTTTTTTATGCACTTATGGTATTCCGTGTGTGTCATGAAAACATGGTCTGGCTAAAACAAACAGTAAAGGCGTTTTGCCTTGTCAACAGTCCCTCAAAGGTATTCCTTAGAATGGGGCTGGCATAATAGGGTTATGTTTGTTTGTATTCATTCAGAAAGACTCAATTGCCATGGATGATAATGATCCCAACTAATCAAATAACTCATCAAAAAGCTTAAAAGCAGTTGGAACAAGAATATGTAATCATTTTATTCATTGTACCTGAGCATTGTGGTGAGCTACTTTCTCTATTATCTGAATATGTTTTATACCTTTTCATACTAGTTCAGGGCTTTTGTCAGGTGCGTTTTGGTTTTGGGAAAGCTGTGTAGCAGCTGAACGAGTGTATCCAGGATTCAACTCACTGTAGCGCCATATTTGACGACATGCCACCAACAAGAACCTGCTCTGACTTGCTTGCAGTATGCGTTGCCTCCACAGAGCAGTGCAGTGTAAATAATGCCTATGTAATGGAAATGGAACGTGTCCAAGTAAATGAGCTGTCAACTCTACATTTTGCTTTAAATAAACATAATTCAAGGTCATCTTAAAACAACAATATTGACAAAATTGGATCACATAACTGTCATCAAGGTGATAATGTACAGTATAGGCAAAATATGCCCATTCTTTACATGAAATACCACAATAGAAATAAGTCTTGCACTTTGTTGTGTCATCCTTGATATTTGCTATAAAGTCAAATAAACTAATCTAAATTAAACGCTTCTGTGTACATACTATTGTTAGACAAATGCTCACAGTATTTACACTGCAGGTTTGGCACATAAGTTATGCATATAATGTCATTACATCTGGTACAGAAATTGAATCATAATGGCCACAGAGGAGGGGCGAGCATCAAAACCAGAATCTCATTGAAACTCTTTTCTGTGTTCTCCTCTGTAGAGACGGCGAGAGTACTTTGAGGACAGCCTGATGAAGATGGGACTGGAGCTGGAGGCAGCACAATCTGTAAGTTAGATTGCTCTCGACACCTTTTTGGAAGGTTTCTCTTACTGTACCTCATACTCAGAACGATCCGTCTTTGTGTTCTGCAGGTCTTAGACGACAAACTGCTGTTTGTGAAGGTCCACATGCCGTGGGACGTGCTGTGCACCTACGCCGAGGTCATGCACATCAAGGTCCCCATCCAACCCAACGACCTGTCCTCCCGCCCCTCCCCGTGGCGCTTTCTCTCCTGCATCACCAAGCACTTCTACCCCAACGAGGAGCTGATCGGCAAGGAGGCCGAGTTCTTCACCGCCTCCTTTGAGAAAAACCGTCTGGACTACTTCTACGTGAGGAACAAAGATGTCTTCTTCACCCCGGCCATGAGGAGCAGGATGGCAAGTTGTCTTGTGTTGTTGTTGCTGTTGTTGCCTCAAAGTACATAAACATATTGGTAGCATAAAGATAACTCGATAACTCTTCTTCCAGGCGTATTACGTCCTGAGTCGTGCCCCCTATGAAATACGAGGGAACATAAAGAAGTTTGGCATCACCAAACTGCTGGATGGTGGTGTGTACAAAGCTGCCTATCCCCTCCATGATGTAAGTGATGCCACTTCCTTCTTATGCATAAGTGTTTTATTTTGATTATGTTTTGTCTTTCATTGAACTCCTGTGTGAATGTTCATGTCTGTTGTGTCTCGTTTAGTTTGTTACAGTCACATTAGATGTGGTTTATGTCTTTTTTGGTCATCTTTAGCATGGTTTTGTGCTTTTAGTGTTTTATTTCCCTGTTGGCTATTTCAGTGCAGGTTCAATGTCAAGTCCAAAGAAAATGACTGCCCCAACGAGAGATTTCTGCTCTATGAAGAATGGGCTCATCCCAAAAGCTTCTACAAGATGCAACCACTTGACCTCATACGGTGAACACAATCATTTAGTCCTTGGTCCTGTGTATTGTCAATAAAAAGTATTGGACTGCAGTCACCTTCCCTGTGTCTTCAAGCAGGAACAAAATCTTTCGTAGTTATCATTTAAAAAACAATTGTTTTTTTCCACAGGAAGTATTATGGGGAGAAGGTTGGCATTTACTTTGCCTGGTTGGGTTTCTACACGATGATGCTCGGTCTGGCTGCTGTTGTGGGACTGGCATGTTTCATTTATGGATACAAGACTCAAGAAACCAGCACCTGGAGGTACATTTCCTTGTGGACTACTCCCTAAAATGCCCCCAAAAGATTTTGAATGATGAATTACATATATGTGATGTTTTGGAGGTTAATTACATATATGTGATGTTTTGGAGGTTAAATCACATTATTAAAGTATAACAAATCCTCATTATGCCTATCCCACCCCCCCCCCCCACCCCACCCCCCCGCTGTTTAACTTTGCTTCAGTTTTATAGATTTCCCTGTCTAATAATCTCTGTTCTGTGTTTAAAATACTGCAGCAAAGAGGTGTGCGACCCGGAAATTGGAGGGCAAATTGTGATGTGTCCACAGTGCGACAGGGAATGCAAATACTGGCGATTGAACAGCACCTGTGAAGCTTCGAAGGTGAGTTTTATTTTATTTCAACTGTAAATCTGAATGTGTTTCTACAATGTTTTTCACTTTGTCCTCCCACTAGTCGCTCAGTATGCAATAGACAACAAAACAATCTGTGTAATATATCCTCTAAAAAGAAAGCAAAGGGTTTCTTGTTGGTTAATATATTATAATAATATGATTTCTACCTTCATGTCAGCAAATATTATGTCATATAATTTCAACGATATGACACCGATATGTAATTTGGAATCAAAACACCTTGTTTATTTTTTAAATTTGATATATATAGCATGTTTCAGAGGCAAAAGCCTTGAATTTCATTCTAAAAGTGATATGCATCATTCATTTACAAATGAGAGCTGCATTATTACAAAAATAGAAGGTGATACAAGTTGTTAATTATCTTAACACATTTGTTTGAGAGATACTTTCACCTGTAGTTCTGAACATTTAAAGAGACACATTCTTTCTCTTATACATGAAAAGTTGAATTCATAAGCAATAAAACGCACCCTCGCTCATTTCAGTCCCCTCAGAGGTTTTGCCACTGCAGCCTGATTTGGACTGGTATAACCAGTATAACCACTGTTAGCAGATACATGTATAACAGACAGCTCGCTGACCTTCGGATTCTTCTCTACTTGTGCTACTGTTACGATATGTGTTAGCATTTAACTTTATTCCATAGTTGTCACTCGAGGCCACAGTGGTTGCTGTTACATAGGTTTGCTTTCATTTCTGTGGATCCTTTTTTGGAACTCCTCACGTTGTGTTGAAGACAGTCCTTACTGCACCAGTACAGAGATGGAGTTTCAGAATTTGCATATGTAAATGTGTGTGGCCGCTGTTATCCCCAGTGGCATAGCAACAGTTTTGAACTGATTTGCATGTAAGCAGGAAAGAACTGTGACAATTTTGACCTCCATGTTTCTCTTTTTTTTCTCCAACCTTGTAGAAACTTTGTATATTTGATAACTTTGGGACGCTGGTATTTGCAGTTTTCATGTCAATCTGGGGTAAGTTTGTCCATGCAGGCATGCTAATATCCCCAGCTTAGACCCAAGCTGTGTTAATAACTTACAATATGAAATGCTTTTTTTCATTAAAGTTAAAACAACATTTTTGTCAACACAATTTACAGTACATACGTTTTTATGGAGGAAGACGCAGACACTACTGTGTGTACGGTGCTGTTTCCTTCTTTCTCATTACCGCCCTGCTCCTGTTTATTTTCTGGCTGTAGTAACTTTGTTCCTGGAGTTTTGGAAGCGCTACCAGGCGGAGCTGGAATATGCATGGGACACTGTGGAGTTTCTGGAGCAGGAAGAGCCACCTCGCCCAGAATATGAAGCCAAGTGTATCTATGACAGGAAAAACCCTATCACAGGGGTAAATCACTCACACAGACTTTTTTGACCCATATTCAGAAAACTGGTTTACTCTTTAGTTTGGTCACAAAACATAACAAGAAAAAATGTAAGATGGGTTTTAAATATGAATTCAGCCAGAATTTCTCAGCTTTGTTTGAAAGGTGCTATTTACGTCTTGCTGTGTTGTTGTTAAAGTCCAGTATTTCATTCAGTGTTTGTTTGTGATTTAGGTAAAAGAAAAAGTGCCCTACACTGCCTGTGGACGATGTGTTCGGATATCGATAGGAATTGGGACAGTCTTATTCTGGGTAATGTAAATGACTTTACTCTTGCTAGCGCTTTATTTTACCAGTCTGTAATTCACTAACAATTTCCTAATAATCCTTTGTGAATAAATATGTAATTTTGTACTTATTATAGGGAAAATGCTAATTTCTTTGAAAGAAAATGTCAATTTAAACTGATGTAAATATTCATTAATTACTCATTTATTATTGGAAACTTAACTCTGCATATAAACTGAATTGTATGCTTGCATGGAGACAAATGACATATTTCATGTTCAGCTGAAATGGTCACTAAAAGACTCTTAGGTTATTCTAATTATTTAATTTATTAATTGGAACTGTACTTATTGAACATTGTCTCTATTTTACATATAATTAGTACCAAATTCATAGTTCTTTCCAGAATATATTTCAGACATTACGGCCCCAGATTTTTTCAATTTCAAAACAGAATATACAATAATCTTTCTAGTTGCATTTTGTCCTTTAGATTCTGTTGATCGTGGCGTCCATTGTGGCCATCACTGTCTACCGCCTGGCTGCATTTTTTGCCTTCTCAGCTAAACTCAGAGCTCAGGACCTGAAGGAGCTGGAACCCCTAAAGGAGTATGTGACGCCTCAGATGGCCACTTCTGTCACAGCCTCCCTCATCAGCTTTATTGTAATTATGATCCTCAATGTTCTCTATGAGCGGGTCGCCATCTGGATCACTGACTTTGGTGAGTTTGAATCGTACTTCTGCCCTTTCCTGACCTGAACGTGGTTAAATCCTAAATCCTTTTTTTTCTGACACACAATAACAGAGCTTCCGCGGACCAAGACAGACTACGAGAACAGCTTGACTCTGAAGATGTTCCTCTTTCAGTTCGTCAACTACTACTCCTCCTGTTTCTACATCGCCTTTGCCAAAGGGAAAGCGGTTGGCTTTCCTGGAGATCCTGTTTATCTCTTGGGAAAATACCGTAACGAGGAGGTACAGTTTGTCCATCTAGCTGTTACACGTCTAACTTTCTCACTTGTTATTCTTGACTCTTGCGTTGTGTCTTGTTGCGCTGCAGTGTGATCCTGGTGGTTGTCTGATTGAGTTGACGACTCAGCTCTCGATCATCATGGGTGGAAAAGCCATCTGGAACAACATCCAAGAGGTCTTGCTACCGTAAGACCAATTTTTTTTGTCAAATATGAAAGTAATACAACTAAGTGAGATAATGGCAGCTTATAGATGCAGCATGTCTCCAGTGAACATGCGTGAATTTGCTGCTTTACAAGAGGTGTCAAGGCCACGGGGCTAACAGCTAATCATACACCAGCTCTCCATTGTCATACTGAGCCCCTGTTACTGTGTTTGATCTCTTCCACCCGTCCACAGGTGGGTGAAGAATTTGATTTCCCGCCACTGCACCCGGACCTCAGAGAAGGTGATTCCTCGCTGGGAGCAGGACTACCAGCTCCAGCCGGTTTCGAAACTAGGACTGTTCTATGAATATCTTGAGATGGGTAAGAAGGGAAAAAAAACTCTTCTTCAGTACCTTTGTCTGCCACATTTAGAGCTTGTGGGAGAAGTTTAACCTTGAAGACTTTCTGCCAGAAAGCCTTTCTAAAATGTGGTTAACGTTCAGGTCACAGTTTGGTTAGGTTTAGGCACCAAAACTACTTGTTTGGGTTTGCCACTACATGGACTTTGTCGCTCTTTATACTACATCCCCTGACTTCCTAAAGGCGTTCTGGCAGACAGCCTTTCGAGGCAAACTTCTCCCATTTGCACATTTAGAGCTGCACACATGGAGCCGGTTGCACAAACCGTTCTTAAGTTCAAATGTAGCGTAGTTATAAGGCAAGAGTTTAGTAAGTGAAGACGTTGTAGTGTAGCGAAGTGTTGTATTGCTAAATTGCAAAACAGGTTGCACCACACAAATTAGTTCTTACATACAGTAGTGGTTAGTTGTTTTACTAAAAGTTAACATCAGTGTTGTTGATTGCTATTGATGGGACAGTGCTACAGATATTTACTAGCAACTGATTTGTCCTTTACTAAGGTTTTTACTAGCTAAGACATTCTTTGAGTTTAAATGGCGCAACCCGTTTTAGTAAACTAGTTTGAAACCAACTAGTAAGTGACTAAGAACTCATGATGGAGTTTACACACATTAAGTAATCAATATACAAATACCTGGTGCAGCTGAATCCTGGGTAGTCTTAGTCCTGTCTTTTTTTTATACATGTATCTTGTCTCTCACAGTCATCCAGTTTGGCTTTGTGACCCTGTTTGTGGCCTCCTTCCCTCTGGCTCCGGTCCTGGCTCTGGTCAACAACGTGTTTGAGGTTCGGGTTGATGCTTGGAAAATCACCACTCAGTTTTGCCGCAACGTGCCAGAGAAGGCCCAGGACATAGGAGCCTGGCAGCCCATTCTTCAAGGCATCGCCATCTTGGCTGTTGCAACAAATGTAAGTTATTGTTTACACTGAGTTATTAGTTTATTAGGTACAACGAATGAAATCTAATACAACGCTTCAGTAAATCCTACTTCTGTAAAGCATAATGTTCAGTTTTTGTCAGTTTCTCAATATAATGCACCCCAGTGAAATACAACAATCACAAACTACAGACTCTCTGTCAAAAAAAAGCAAAAACAGTATGAGCTTTACAGTACGCAAACATTTTCCCTGACCTGGTTGGTGCAGAGGCATATGCCAGAAACTATAAAAATTACATTGACCACAATTGTGACAATAGCATTAATGATCAATTTTCTGCTTTCACTACCTTGACTTGGTGTCCCGGTGTCTCAACAGGCCATGATCATTGCTTTTACATCAGACATGATTCCACGGCTGGTCTACTACTGGTCTTTCTCTGTGTACCCATATGGAAACCACGCTAATAACACCATGGAGGGCTACATCAACAGTTCGCTGTCCATATTCAACACCAGCGACTTCTCTGACGAAAGCAGACCCCTGAGCACACCTTACAACATCACCACCTGCAGGTACAAAGAATGGCCCATCTGTGTGTGCTGTATTCAATTTTCCCATGTCTGAGTTTTCACTTTAACTATCAACCATTTGAAAAATGTCTTATTTTTTTTCCATAACTATTACTTGCACATTTAAAGCAAATGCATTGATACAATACATTGAATTTTGATTATAAAAGTGTTTCCTGGAGTCTGAAAGGACACATACATGATTCCACTTAATTTTAAAGATGTTATTGATAATATTCACATGATTAATTGTTCCCTAAATATAGGTATAACATATTGGGATAGACAAAACTCTTGAGTTTCACAGTAGCATGTTACATTTCTTAAGTTTATATATGTAAAGTGCAAAAATGACCAGAGATAATGGTGTGATGGGAACTTATGGACAAAATACAACTTCATCATGTGCAGGCACCTGAAAATAAATAAGATAAGATGGTGAATTCGATAGATGACTGGTGTCAGGAACAGTTGTGTGGAAAGTCTTGTTTGTGTTCTGAAGGAAACGTTTCTTTTTTTTAGGTATCGAGATTTTCGGTATCCTCCCGGCCACCACAGGCAGTATGAGTACAATGTCTACTACTGGCACGTGGTCGCTGCCAAAATGGCTTTTATAATCGTTGTAGAGGTGGGTATAAACATAACATAACAGTAAATAACAGTAAATCCCTGATACTGAAAAAAAATATATTTTGAAAACGTGAATTATTAAGACACATTAATGGAGGTGTGTTCTTCTTCTCCTCGCAGCACATTGTTTACTTTACCAAGTTCATCCTGTCCTACGTGATCCCAGACATCCCGTACGCTGTCAAAGAACAGATCAAACGAGAGAAATACTTGACCCAGGTCATCCTCCATGAGACCAACCTCAAGCTGGTGACCAAACGTTTGAAACCAGTCGACGACGAGACTCTCAAGAACGTAGAGGTGAACGCGTCGAAGGAGGAGATGGAGCTTGATTCCTGACAGTAGACGAAAATGTGTGGAAGGAGATCATGGCCATCCAGTCTATTGCAGCACCTACACACATCTGTTTAAATACTGACAAAATTAAGACCTGAAACAAGGTATAGACTTTTGTTAAGGAAAATGTGTAGCAACCAGTAAGAAAGAAGACTTCTGAAGTTTCTGTAGGGGCTGTTGGACAAAGAAAGGAGAAACCACTGTTGTCTAGTCTTCATCCCTGCCTGCTGTCCTCACAGTCTGGACTCCAGAACAGTGCATCTGTCCTCTATCACCTCTAAGAGTATCTTTTTTTTCTAGTGAATCCAGGAATGTAAAATCAGTGCCTCACACTTTGAACCATTCGGTGGATTAAGCATGAAAAACAACAAAACAAAACAATCCCAACTCAACGTCCGCTTACTAGTTTTTTCTTCTTCTAGGGCTTTCAACCATATCACACGGCCTTCACCAGCACATGGAAATGTGCTCAGTTGACATGTGAGCTCAGTAGCTGTTAAGATTTCATCCATGGCACTTGTAGGACTTCTCATCCGTGTTAGCCTAAAACATAAGATTCAGTACATGTATGGTTGAAAGCACTGGAAAAAGCTAGTGTGTAGACCTTTAGTTTTTTTTTTTTGTTGTTGGTTTTTTTTTGTCAAAACATTTAATGGATATTTTTACCGGAAGTGTCCATTTCCAGTTTTGTGACTACATTTTTTTACATTTTTAGCTTGGCTACGTCAGCACTGCAGGGTCTCACTCCGTCTACATGCTGGGGGCTCAAAGCTTTTACACGCATGTAACCAACAAGTGCCGCTGCTGGGTGATTGTTTTAGCTTAATAAAATATCAGTATTATTATATACAAAATTACACCACTTTTGAATGCGATGTTGATGATTAAGGTTGTTTTTTTGTTTTTTTTACTCCAACTCTGTTACTAGAGCTAAAGAGCTGTAGTGATCCGTCAAACAGCTCACAATGTTACACAAGTGATGAGACACCAGGAGTTAGAGTAGACATGGACTAGCCTATAGCTACATGTACTGACTAAATGTGCCTCAGATACCTTTACCTCTTTAAGCCTTTCAAACGTTTCAAAAGTTGTCGTTATATTGTTGTTAATTTCAACACAGCCAATTCAGAAAGTGAATTTCTTTGACAATTCTAAACCGGAGCGGATGCCATGTAAAGGTTTGATGTATACAAGTTTAAAAGCCACAAGAATGATTTGAAAGTGGACCCTTTCATTATTACACCAAATGCAGTTTATTTTAGTTATATTCTTAATTAAATGAATGAATCGCAGCCCCGTGAAGCGGTTTAGTTGATGATGTGAGTACATCTACTATACCGTCTTGCACTTTTTACCTAGAGTTTCAGTCCTGTGCCATGACCACTGCACTGCACAACGTTTTGAATGCATGTTATATCCTGAAATATAGGCGATACAGTACTTTAATCTTCTCCTGTGTCATTGCTGAAATCTTAGATCAATACCTCTGCTGTATTTTTGCCTCGCCTTGTGATTTAAACAATGCTACTATAACCACCATGTATGTAAACAGTATCATATACCTGCAATATATGACTACGCATGTCGGTCTTGTCTTTTAGTTTTATACAATGCCTTGAAATTGTATTTTATTAAAAAAGAAAAGTTTCCACCACAGTCCTTCACAGCCTGGTCTTTCTTTACCCCATTTGTAAGCTTGTAGTCCAGTGGCAGAGATTGTCACAGGATGCCAACGAGGCTCTACAAGGCTGCTTCAGAGTGACTGACTGGGATGTGTTCTGCAGTCCAGACGGGGAGGACGTACTTTTGCCTGGACAGCAATGTGCCCACAAAGACTGTACACTGTTTCACCAACAGTACATCATAGGTGATGAAGGACATCAAAGCTCTACTGAGCCACAGAAACAGCCTTCAGGAGGAAGACGACAAGAACAACCAACTGAACTGAACAACTGGGGGGAGGTGTGGGATGCTGTGAGTGCCATCACAGGCTATGAAACTAATAACATTGAAAGTTGACTGGTTGGGACCTGAAGAAAGCCAACAAGCTAAACCGGCTGTTCAGTAGGTTTAACAAGGTGGATGCTGGCTGCCTTCGCAACTCCTTTCCCAGGTTCATTCAGCAGTGTCTCCCTCCTGCAGCACTCCAGCTGACGGTAAGACTGAGGGCCATGATGGCATCAGTCAGACGGGTCTAGGCCGGGGGTGTGCTGCTGAGCCAAGTCTAGTCTTCTCATCTTGGTCCCCACACCCAAGCAGATCTGTGCCCACCCGAACAAGTCTGTCAGCACTGTCAGGATCACATTTTTCCATACAGTTCGTTTATGCCATAGTGGGGGGGTTTCTTCTTTTACCCACAGATGCACGTTTCTGTACAGTTTATTAATTGTTTAATTTTTGGAACATTGTAACTGGTTCCCCACACTTTTATAATGCAGTGTCATTTGTACTTGCATGCCCTTTTTTTTTTCTTTTCTTTTTTTTTACATTACTTTTACTTTTATTTTAGTATGTGCCTGTATTTCAAACAGCTTACAATGTTACAGAAGTAATTCATTAGCAATTAAAATTGAAATGTTTCATAGAACTGTTCTCGTGTTTCTTATTTAAAAACAATTTCTAAAGAGTTAAAAAGAAATGTTTTTTTCTGACATCTGCGTGTCTTATTTAACTTTGTCGAGTAGAAACCACTTAAGAATGCAAGTATTGGCCATACGGGAAAATCGTCGCCCGGTTCTTGTGAATTATTTGTATTTTCTTAAGAAAACGCGTGTCTGCCACATTTTTGATCAGGCAGACTTTTCAGCGCTCGACGACGCAGTCTGGATGCGACGGGGGACCATTTTAACTCACGTGTGTGCATGCTTGAAGCGCAGCGGTCAGTGGGAAACTAATACGCGTCTGTATATTTCAATATACTGGATCGATGATCCGCGCCGTTCCTCCAGGATGAGTTCTCAGATCACTTGTGTCGGATGGGTGGGGAGAGGCGTCGCTAAGGGGAGCCCGGACAAAGTAGGTCCACTGTGCTGCGACACTGCTGTAAACAAGTCTGAGCCTTTTGGCAGTAATTTACATTTCTAGGCGGCTTTACAGATAATGTTTCGCTTCAGATTGTCATCACAACCCCAGTCGTGTAATATAACGTGGCGCATGTTGCGTGGAAACGGTGGTTGTGGCTAATTTGGCTAAAAAATGTCTTGTTTTTGAAGACCTTAACTTAAGCGTTCGGGATAATTTTACATTTTAATGTGATTGAAAAGACCCAATTAGTCACTGCTGCAAATGGGACATCGGCACAAGGCGATGAGAGAGCTGTTGGAGTAGAAATATAAATAATAAGAAATATAAACCTGCAGTAGATGAGACATGGCAGGTTGTGTTTAAGATACAAATGATGCTGGTGTTGCATGAGTGTTTTGGAAAAATGCAATTAAGCCTGTGGAAAAGTAACGAAGTTTGCCATTTTATTAAACTTGGGTGGGAAGGTGTAACAAAAATGGTAAGTATAAGTAATAAGTGCTTTCTGTGAGTCTCTTCTTCGAGGTTAAAATGCTCATTAACTGGGAAGCCTTTAGGTTCCTACAGGAAATCTTTAATTGGTGCTTTATTAAAACCAGGTGCGCTGAAAAGGTCGAGAATTAATCCTTAAGAACAGGTGAGGGCACCAGCAACAGGTTGCTTATCAGATAGAAGCCTTAACAAATCGAATAAAAAAGTCACATTTTTTCTTGCTTATCTGACACTCAAAACTTTGCAGTTGCTGTGTATTTAGAGATTTAACCGAAAATGCCAAGTAAAAAAAAAAAAAAGGTAGTTTGTAATACACCGTCTCTCTCTCCTCTTTTCAGAGCTTGAGAGGCTCTTCAGCTCGTTTAAGCCACTTTTTAAATTCCGTTTCAGGTTGAGTTGAGCCAAGAGGAGCTGCAGCGCATCATTACTGAAGCAAAAGAGGAACTGGGGTATGTTGGAATAAAACACACACAATACTGCAGTCTGTGCCTCCGCTTCATCTCTTGCTATTGTCAAAATGTTCAAATGTCACAAGTGTTAAAAAATAAAATATTACTGTTCTTCCCCGAACAGCCAAACAGCTGAAGCGGGTGTCATGTCTCTTTGTTTTGTTGTGTTGTTCTGATCTACTCTGCTGAATCAGGGAACTAGCAGCCGAGGAAGAGGAGGATGAAGGTATTGCTTGTGAACCGAATCCTAATAGTAATACAGCGGATGTTGCTGAAGTTCCAAAGGATGAGAAGGAAGAAGGAAAGGAGGAAGATGACGAGCTGGCAGAGTACGGTCTGGATAAATACGATGAAGAGGATACAGGTGAGGGAGGAGAGTGTTTATGTACAGTGTGTGTACAGACTAACTCATTTCTGTTGCGTCTACTTAAATGTAGCTGAGAGTCTTGTTCAGACTGACCCTGCATCTACTGTTTGTCTTCAATTTAGTGACCGCTAATCTGGGCGACAGTCTGGCTGGGCTTACAGTGTTTAGCTCCAATGAGGAGGATCCTTACGTCACGCTCAAAGACACAGTAAGTGCCCTCAATGATTACGTGCATACATATTCAGTATTGTCCCACTTCAAGCAGCACCTAAAGCCTGACATCAACCACAAACGTATCGCTGCGAAAATTCAGATAAATTGAAGTACAAATTCGTATTGTAATCAAAAAAATAAATAAAAAGCCATGATATTTTAGCTCTGGTGCTAAGTTTGTTCTTTCCTCTAGGACCAGTATGAGCGAGAAGACTTCCAAATCAAGCCCAGTGACAATCTCATCCTATCAGGCCGGGCAGAGAAGGACTGCTGCAATCTGGAGATCCACAGTAAATACCTTCACATGTGACATGACAGCGAATATTCTGAAGACGCAGGACAATATCTTCTTTTGTTTTGATGCTGTTGTTCCAGCTTAGAATATGAGCTAAATGCACAACATATGTTAATGTGAATGTAAGAAATTAAAATGCACTGACTACGACTCCCCTCCCCAAACGTTTATCACCTATCCTCAAATATATATTCAACGACTGATCTCTTGCTTTACAGTTTATAACTCTGAGGAGGACTCTCTGTATGTTCATCATGATATTCTGCTGCCAGCTTACCCACTGTGTGTGGAGTGGCTGAACTTTGACCCCAGCCCTGGAGAAGGGCACGGTAAGAAAATTCAGTTTTTATCCAAATTTGCCACATGTCACCTAAGCCTGACGGTAACTTAACGGTAATGCATTCCTAACAACGGAAGTCCTGTTCTGTACTTACCTGACTTTGTCTCTCCTCTGTCCGCCCTACAGCTAACTATGCCGCTGTGGGCAACATGACCCCTCAGAGAGATGTGTGGGACCTGGATGTGGTGGACTGTTTAGAGCCAGTCTTCTCCCTGGGGAGCAAAAAGGCCTCCAAGAAGAAAAAGAAGAGCAAGAAGGTACAAGCCTGTTCTTGTACTGTCTTATGCAAGCACCTGTGTGGTGAGAGTGGGGTCTGATAAAGTTAATTTAAGGTGAAGCTGTAAGTCCAGGATTAACTGTCGTATTGTTGCAAGGGTTTGTTGACTTAATAATGGAAATTATTGGAAATGGAATCATTTTCTTGTTTTTTTAGAATGTGTGAAACTCATTTTTTATATGTTTGACACCATTGATAGTAGACATGTTTGTTCTGCTTCCCTGTGTTATTTCCTGCTTTGTTCGATATCATTACCACGTTGATGCCAGGGGGCAGCAGCAGAGCCTGTCGAGGGGCACACAGATGCAGTGCTGGATTTATCCTGGAACAAACTGGTCAGGTCAGTATCATGAGGCCTTGGAGCATTCGCAGATATCTTTTCAATATAGTACTGGGAAAGGCTAATCAGACTTTGTGACCGTAAAACGAATCCACCTTCTGTTGCTTAGAAATGTGTTGGCCAGTGGATCAGCAGATGACACCGTTATCTTGTGGGATCTTACTCAAGGCAAACCAGCCACAACTCTGAGCAGGCAAACTGATAAGGTATTCAGCGAGGAAAATAAGCAGGATATAAGTCACAGTTGGGATTACATCCTCAGAATTTGCAGGCTTCAGCTTCTGGAAAAACAAAATCTTTTATCTTTCAGGTTCAGACATTATCATTCCACCCATTTGAGGCACAGACTCTGATATCAGGATCATATGACAAGTAAGTGTAATCTAGTATTGTCATTTTTATAGAATGAGGTGAAAGGAGTTTTACGTTCTCAGTGAGTTTGAGGCTAACGGTTTCTCTTTTCAGGACCGCTGTCCTGTATGACTGCCGCAGTCCAGACACCAGCCATCGGACCTGGAGGTTTAGTGGTCAAGTGGAGCGTGTGGTCTGGAACCACTTTTCACCATGCAACTTCCTGGTAGGTGCTCAAATTCATTTAAAGGAAATAATCCATGGTCAACATGTTTGGGCAGCAGTGATCAACAGTCTTACACTCAGACTGGATAAGAATACAGAAGTCAGTTTTTTTTCAACACCATGTTTCTTTAACATTGCAGGCATGTCTGACTTGTTAACAGGCCATATTTGTTCTCATAACGTTTGATTGAGATTCCACTGAGACACATTTCCTCTCAACAAGTGACTGTTACGAATGCAAAACAATGGTGATGCCTTCAACAACCAGCCTGTCCCCAAACCCAAATTAGAGGCAGAATTGGCAATATCAGTCTAATCTGTGTCTCAATACTAATATAATCTGTCAAGAACCTAATTTTTATTATGCCACATCCCAGTCTTGCAGTGATGAGGCAGTCTGTGGCTGATGTTACTTGAGCTTAAGAACTTGAACAACATGATGACTTATGTAACCATTAGTAGTACGTGGTTTAGGCAAGGAAACAAGCATATTTGTCTCAGAGTGGCACTTAAACTTTTGTCAGCAGCGAATTATGGTTTCTTCAGACCACATGTTGCAGTGATCCAGTGCTCAGTGTTCAAAAGTTAAAGCACAACCACACTGAGAGGCCTCCCACCGATCACATTCCTCTTAAAACATGTAGCAAATAATAACAAGTATAGCTGGTGTGTGTGCTGCATGGTCATTGTGCAATAAACCTTATTTATTCCTCTTCTGCTATTTCACAAGCTCAGTGGTTAACTGGAGTTTGTGGTTGTGTTTCAGGCCAGCACAGAGGATGGATTTGTCTACTGTCTGGACGCACGCTCAGATAAACCTGTTTTCACACTGAGGGCTCACGATGAAGAAGTGTCAGGTGTGTGTGTGTGTGTGTGTGATATCAAAGGAGAATAGTCCACCATCTAAAAAAAGATGCATCAGTGAAATGCATTCACACATGATTTGGCACTTGTGCCTCTGCACTGTGTGGTGAGACTGTTGGTCGTGAATCACGTGGGAAGGATGAAAGCAAGGGTTAAGGGTTTTCCACCATGTAATTTGCATGTAGGCGTATGAGTGTACTTTTAGGTGTTTTAGCTGTGAAGGGAGGGTGAAGCTTGTCTTTCACACAGTGCATGCTGGGATAGGCTTCGACATCCCATGATTAAGTGAGCGCAGAAAAAGAATGGATAAAAGGACGGAGAAATTGTCTTGAGTGCACCTGCTCCTGTTTAAAAAAAAAAAAAAAAAAAAAAAAATTTACTTCATGGTGGACATGTGTTTTAAAGGAACACTGGGAAAAAAAAAAGTCACATCTAAACTTCTTCATTTCTGCAGGTTTGGATCTTAGCAGCCAGATTAAAGGATGCCTGGTCACCTCATCAGCTGACAAACATGTTAAGATTTGGGACATTTTGGGCAACAAACCCAGCCTGGTGCACTCACGGGATATGAAAATGGTAAGAACTCACATATGCAGCATGTAGATGTCAGATTCTTTCACCCCTGTCACTGTAGGGTTGCAATCCGTTGTAGAGGTATCTAACCATGTCAAAGACGTTTGTGGTTGTCAAAGGAGTTATAACAACTTACTTTCCCACCTGTGAACAGGGTGTGCTGTTCTGTGCTTCATGCTGCCCTGATATGCCCTTCGTCTACGCCTTCGGGGGACAGAAGGATGGCTTGCGGGTTTGGGATATAAGTGATGTTGCAGCAGGTATAGCTTACACTGAACATGTCTTTCTTTCCGTTCTTTACATTACATAATTTGTTCTGATTATTGATATCCTATTAAAAGTTAAATAATTCATCACTTTATTCCTTAAAAAACATGTTTTTTAACCTGTTGATCTGCCAAATGTATTTCCTTACATGTTATTGTGATTGTTCGCTTTTAGTGGCTGAGGTGTTTGGTGGTCGAGAGCGCCTGGTGGTGAACGCGGGATCACAGGCGTCCAGCACTGCAGACATGGAGGTCTCCTAGTGACACTGCTCTGGATGCATCAACATCCTGTACAAACAAACTGAGCATCCCTGGAAACATATCAAGCTGCTCCGCTTGTCACTGTGTTCCTCATAGTGCAGCGCTTAATTCATGCGAAAAGGATTGGGGGGGGGGGGGATGAAGCTGCATTCATGAAGGATTTGAGAGGTTGGCTGGAGTGCAAACTGGACCTAAAACACCTGAAAACTTGTTCAGCTTGTGTCTCTGCACAGATAATGACAGTGGCTTTGCACACTCAAAGATGTGCAAAAACAAGAACATTTTTCTTATATTCATATTAGAGAATATTTCCAGAAATGCATTTTTGATTTTTAGGTGGAAGCAGTGATTCAAATATTTGAAATGTTTATATCACTTTAAGATCTCTTTCAGTTTACCTTTCTCTGTACATTTACAAATGTAATAGGCTACTAAGTCTAGTTTCACATGAAAGTATGTAATTAACATTGTAATATTCCATACCTGGCTTTCCTGGTAATGATCAATGGTAAAATGAAATCTTAAAAGAAGCCTGTATACTCACATCTGGCCAAAGTATTAGTAATAATAGACTCTTTCAAATGCTGTATATTCAATAAATAAATAGTTTATTAAATGTGTAAATCTTTTTTTTGTTTGGAATCTGCAACCCTCACATGGATAATGGACAATGTACATAAGTAAGAACAGACACAACTCTTAAATGTGTTTTGATTTAAAGATTCATAATAAGAGATATATATATATATATATATATATATATATATATATATATATATATATATATATATATATATATATATATATATATATATATATATAGAATATTCATCAGTTGTTGAAAAAATAATGTAAAACGGTACGATGAAAGAAAGGGCTGGATTTTCATTTGTATGACCGGTGCGTGCTGGTCGTCTCAAAAGTGGAACCGAAGTGAGTGGGTCCGAGCGCTGAGACGGATCTGTTACAGTGACGCACACCAGAAGATAACTGAACCGAGCATGGCGTCGGGTCACTTGTGCAAGCTACGCAGTCTCCTAACGCGGCTTTCTAGCGGCACCACGCTACGAAGTGCACAAAGTAAGTTGCGTTGTTATCTATCCACTTAAAAAGGGTGTTTGTTGGAGGTCGTGGTAGTCTGCCGTTCATAAGAGAGTGAAAGCTAACAGCGGCTAACCTTGACGACATGTTCAGTGGGTAAACACTCGGATTTGGCCAGAATTAATTAAGTTTCCAGTGTCAAAACCGTAAATTACAAAAAATTAAAAGTAAATTGGACACAGCAGCTTTCAGTATCCTCTTCCACCCATGTCGACCTGTCAGCAGAGACCTCAAATCCGGACTTGACTGCAGTAGGGGACGGTCTGTAGTGGATTTATGCGTTCAAATGCGATGCTTGGTTTCTGGCTAAGAAGCTGAAATGTGCCCCTGTTGATTGAGTAATATCTGTGTGTCTCACTTGTTTGGTTTTTCTGCTGCAGCCTGTTTGGTGCCAATGCGACAGAAGTCCGGCGTCGCTTCACTTGATGGCCCTAACTGGTACGTTGAGAGTTTTAATTCAGTTGCATTTATCCTCATTTTGTTGGTCACTCTTGGTTGTGCTGTGTAAATGTGACTGCGGGGCTGTTTTTGTAAATTATAGGTGCTGTCTGTGTGTACTTGGCCTGTGGGTGTAAAACCTGCTAATTATTATGGTGATTGAGGTATTTATGTGAAGATATTACCCAGAATACTTAATACCTACATGTTAAATGTGTCCTCCTGTGTTTCTCCTGTTGCTCTGTCAAAGCCAGTTATTGTCATGAGGTTACTTCAATTTCTTACATGCATGATTTAATCCGCCGTTGAGCAGTTTGCTTGCTACGGTTGTCTAATCCAGCCTGAAAGACAGCAGGTGCTTTCTTCAAAGGTTTGAAGTAAAGATGTTATTTTGATCAGGACAATAACCTTCCAATTTCTTGAATTTAGTCGTGTGGAAATCGGCGCGACTTCAGATGGGAAAACCATAGTGTGCTACCATCCCACTGTCGAAATTCCCTATGAGCTTACTCGGGTAAGAGAGCGCTTTCTAGCCTCTTAAGTGTTTGTGTGTCAGTTTGCTGATGACAGAATCCACCAGAGAGAGAAATCAGAGGCTCCAGTTTTTAGTATTGTTTTTTGTTAAGTTTTTGGTAAAACCCTGTAAGTTCTCTGCCTTCCTCAGCTCATTTGTCCCACCTCTGTCCTAGAAGACATACAGTTCATTTTTCCAAGATCTGTGTCCTTTTACTTTGAAGAATCATTATAAGGCTGTTTGCACAACGTGAAGCAATATACTGTAGAACTGCAAACAAATGTGAAGTACTGTAAACTTGACTGCGTACTGCTGCCTCAGATGTTCATCAGTTAGAAATATATCGGTATCAGTAACCGGTACAAAAAGACTGATGGAAATTGTTGCAGGATATATTTAAAATATGTAAGAGGGAACCTTGCTCATGACAGTAAATCTTTGCAGCCTATAGAACGACCAGAACCCCTGACCAACCCGGTTGAGACCCACGACCAGGCTTTAAAGGCCCGCCTTAGCAAGGAGGTGCTGAAAGACAAAGAGGGACCCACCATAGAGGAGCTGAGCAAGATGTTTTTCACCACCAAACACCGGTGGTATCCAGTAGGACAGTAAGTACACAAATGACACACAGCATCGACAAAGGCCGGCTTTACACTTCAGAGATTCGTCAGGACATTTTTCCCTATGGTTTCATGTTTTTGCATTTACAGCAGTAATCTCCCATTACAAATGAATTGCTGCTGCGTCTTTTGAGGTTAGCAAGGTGCCCAGTTGATTCAATTCAGCTGCAGTAGCCGAAGAGTTCCAGTGCCAAAAAAAATGGAGCCTATGTGGCTATATCAGCTGTTCTAGCTGACACCTGATCTCGTCACTGACAAGCTGGAGGTCGGAAATGAGAAGTCTGCGAGCTCCTTTCCTCAAATCAAAACTTAGCAGGGAGTAGAAGTTGGTTACTTTTTCTCCTGTCTTAAGTATTAATTTGTCTAGCTTGGTAACCCACTGGATCTTTGAGTAGTTATTCTCACTGCACAATAACTACTGAAAGAAAAATAATGAAAAGAAACACCAGCCTCTCATTTACCAGCACTGGCCTCTCGCACCATTTCCACATGTTTTTTGAGAACGGCCGGAAAATGCAAGTTGATTTCACATGTAAATGTCATGCTTTATAGTGCTGGCCTATCAGGACTAGATCAGTCACTTTGATAAGGACACTTGGTGGCTTCTTGTAGTCCTTTTTTTTAATGCTTCCCCTGCTGTATAGAATTGTGAAGTAGAATGAAAATATGTCAACCCATAAAAAATCCATCTGTAGATAATCAAACTTAATTTCCTTCTGTTTCACTGTTCACAGGTACCACATGAGACGCAGGAAGAAGGATCCCCCAAAGGACAGATAGTCGAAGGCCAAGGTTACAAAACTGCAAATGATGTTTGTTTGTGTTATTGTCCCCACGATGTATAATAAACTGTTAAATATTAAGTTGGTTGTCACGAGTTTTTGAGTCAGTGCTGCTACAGTGGAACAATTATATGGTTTGAAATCATACTTGTATTTTATTTAGTCTACATCCTTAGGATTGTTAGATTTTACGGCATCACAGATTATACTAGAGATTGCTGAGCTTGATAATGTGTTCTTATACAGTTGTATTCTGTTTTATGACACATTTTGCTTACAGAGAGTCAATGGTTTATAGAGGATATGGACCAGTAATAAATGCCAGCCTTCAGTGCAACTTCAATGCAATAATAACTGATTGTCTGATTAAAATAAATGCATCCTACATGTTGATTTATATCTTAGAGGTAGAGTGAAGAAAAGGTGGCGTCCTTTAATTGGATTTGAAGAAACCACTAATGTAGTTCTGTGCCACAAGATGTGAATAACAACCAAGAGGTCTTACTGTGCCTGCCAAACAAAGCCAAGTCTTTGCTTGCAATGTTTCAAACTGATCTGCCACCAGAAAAATATACGTATATACTATATATATACAGTATACGTATGGTGTAAAATACATACTGTACCCCTACTTGTCACCCATAAGCTATGGTCTCACCACCACAGAAGTCCCTTATAAATCATATACCTCAAATATAGCTCTCCACTCTCTCTTTAAAAGTACCATGAAAAGGAGCACATTGTTATCACTAGCCAACAAACTTTCACTACAGAGGCAGAAAAAATAAAGCAAGACCTTTTTTAAAATTATTATTGCAATTGAGTGTTTCATCATTTTTTATTTAGACATTTTATTTTTTTTTCAAAAATTAATGTTCATTTCCTATTATAACTAAAGTGTTAAAACTGTAAATAAAAGGTACAACAATAATACTATTTAATTGTGTGTAGGTTATTTTTATTTGTATGTATTTTTAGAGAATTTAACACGTTAAGGCCTGAAGGAAAAGAGAAAACTTAGAAAAATGGCATTTGTGAATAAAAACTTTCATCCATATCATAATAATGGCTTTCATAATATAATATGACATATTTAACAGAAAGCTTTCAATTGTTTTACTAATCTTGGAAATTACACCTCAATCTATGGAAGCCTATTTCTGCCAGTAAAAATAAAAATAAATAAGGATTAAAAAAAAGTAGAAATTATGAGATAAAAAGTCATAATTATGAGATAAAAAAAAGTCATAATTGTGAGATAAAAAAGTGGAAATTATGAGATAAAAAGTCATAATTATGAGATAGAAAGTGCGCATGCGCCACCCGTAACCCCCAACGATATGCAATCCTAAATAAGGCAACTATAACAGTTGACTTGTAAATGTTTGATGTTGGATTAAGTTAAATTGCTGTTCAATGAAGGTTGCCACCTCTGTCACATTGGTTTTATTCTTTCTACTGCAGAACTGCTTCTTCAATCCCATGTGAATCAGCAAGCACGTGAAGTACTTCATTTGTTGTAAAGCCACGTTTAAAGTCCTCAATGTTCTCACAATCCATTTCTGACAAATTAACCAGGAGAACTCAAAGAGCTGCTACTCTGATTGTTGTTTGAAAGTATCTCATAATTATGACTTTTTTATCTCATAATTATGACTTTTTTATCTCATGATTTCGACTTTTTTCTTTTTGATTTTTGTTTTTTTACTGGCGGAAACGGGCTTCCATGCGAATCTGACCAAAATTATTTAGAAGTAAGATTACAAGCGTTTATATTTTGACGTAGACGTCTTGCACGGCGGCACGTCGCCTTACGTCATCTGAAGCCACCGGAAGAGTGAGTTACGTGTCTCCGCCCCGGCAGCTCAGTCAACCCGACCTGAAGAGAAGGCGAGTCCGCGGCTAAAAATACAAGAGCTAACGCAAGATGGCCGGTTTGCCTCGTAGGATTATAAAGGTACACTTTACACCGACCGGCGTGTGTATATATATATATATATATATGTATCTCGTAATGAGTAGTGTGAAGAGTATTTAGTGAGAATACGGACGCGCTGTTGCTGCCGTGTAACGTGTAGCCTGACGTTAGCGCTGCTAGCACCGTTAGCTCCTACGAAGCTAGCTCGCTGGTCCGCGTCTGCGAGTGTTTTGTTCGTCGCTTCCGTTTACTGCCGTCTGCCCCGATCTGTGGCTGGCTTTTTTTTTTTGTTTTGTTTTGTACGAGCAGATTTGTTGTCGTACGTACGTTGTAGTCGTCGCAGCACCGCGTTGCTAATTCGCAGCGTGAATCGACAGATGCGTGACGATGTGTCCCCCGGTCGCCATATGAATGGGTTCGCCGAGGGAGCTAGGCTAGCAGCGGTAGCTTGTGGCGATTGGTAAACTACACATGTCTGGCGCTGGTGTGAATCGCCGCCCTTGTGGTGTCAAAACATCTAAGCACTGGCAGTAAGGCAAGCGTGTTAGCGTTGCTTGTTTTGTGGTAAAACTTAACGAAACGGCCGGTTTGCATGTAAGGCCCGTTGCGCTGCGGTCTCCTCCTCCGGGCCAGGCCCCGGCCGTGGGCGCGATCAGCCCTTTTCCGCCACATCCAGCAGCGATCTCGCAGGTTTTCACAGCCAGAAACGCAACGTTGACAGGCGAATGCACGACCCAGCTCTCTGTTCTGGAAACCTGCTGTTTTGTTCTCAGATCTCACCAAAGAAATTAATAGTATTTGCGACGAGATTAAACCAGTTTCCTTTCTGTTGACTGCGGATGTTTTCGGTGCACCTGCTTGATCAAATGCAGAAATGTGCTCACTTCCTCCTTTTGACTTCCACTGTGAATTGTACCTTAGTGTAGCACAATACGTAATTGATTTTCCGTAAAAGTCTACTTTTGATAATATATTATAATATTATATATATATATATATATACATACATATATACACACACACACACACACCAGATGAACTGCAATCATCTGTTTACTGAATTCTTGTCATAAAATGGATCATAAAACAATTCGGAGCTGAAACAGTCACACAGATTAATCATTTAGTCGATTTGGCAGTAAATTGATCAGCAACTGTTTTGATAATCGGTTAATCATTTTAGATATTTTTAAGTAAAAATGCCAGAGATTCACTGGTTACAGTCTCTAAATGTGAATATTTGCTGGTTGATGTGATAGTAAACAGAATGTCTTTGGATTTTTGGGTGGAAAAAACAAGCAATTTGAAGACTTTCCTTTGGACCCTGGGAAATTAAGATCGACATTTTTCATAATTTTCTGACATACTATATACCAAACGATTAGTTGATTAATTGAGAAAGTAATCAACAGATTTATATATAATGAAAATTGTGTTAGTTGCAGTCCTAAATAAATTATTTTATTTAACAAATTAGCAGTTTACTGCGGTGGGAAGTTGTGTGTACGTTTTTTAAGTAAGTCATTGTACAGTACGTGGAAGTGCTCCAGCCCTCGGCTGCGTTTAGTTTCAGTGTTAAACAATAGCTTGTGGAATGCTGTTTTCTGTGTATGTGGGTGAGTGACTAAGCTGGGTGAAATTGTATGTCCTCGTACATTATATACTTGCAAGTCTGTTGTCTGCAGACACCTCCACGGTCTTTTTCCACAGTTTTTTTTTTAACTCAGAAATGTCAACAACAGTGTTGTGTATTTCTCATTCTGACCACACTCAGGAGACACAGCGGTTGATGGCAGAGCCTGTTCCAGGGATCACGGCTACGCCTGATGAAGGGAATGCACGTTACTTCCATGTCGTCATTGCAGGGCCTCAAGACTCCCCTTTTGAAGGAGGCACATTTAAACTTGAACTGTTTCTTCCAGAAGAGTATCCCATGGCAGCTCCCAAAGTGCGATTCATGACCAAAATCTACCACCCCAATGTTGACAAACTGGGAAGAATATGTTTAGACATTTTGAAAGGTAAGAAAACATGATAGTGTCAATTAAGCAAGTGTTTTTTTTTCTCGTTTTTTTTGGTGGCATCAATGTGGAAACACACATAGCATATTTCTTGCATGCATGGTTTTAAAAAGCATCACAAAAAGTTAAAACTTCAATTAGCGATTTCTGACAAGTCTGAGGAAGAAAATGTCTTAGCAATGTCTTTCATGCCTATCTGACATACACGTGTGATGTAGTTATTATTCCCAGTGTGTTAGCAAGCAGCTGCCTACTTAATATCCCAACGACACAGAGCATCATGGGCATTGGAGAAAAATATTTAGATTGTTTGCTGCTAGATGCACGTCTTTCTTCACCAACCACCTTTACAGGTGGCGAACAATAGGTTTGCCACATTTATGGGAAATGATTGCCTACGAGCTTATATGGGGGGCTGCTGAAAGCCGTTGAGAAGCTTACATGCAGTCCAAATGTGGACTGGTGAGTGAAAACAACGATCTAACGGCTGCTGCACAGAGCTGTGAAGCTGGGTGTTGATTCTCAGTGGCTTTGGTAGAACTTCCAACCCTTTCACATTACACAGAGCCATTTGATTCAATGTTAATATCAAAAATATTACCTATAGCCGTCTGTAAAAAAACATGACAATTTTATTTGCTGGATGCAATGAATATTCAGATGGGGAAAATAGAAATTCACATTAGCACTAATTACTTGCATCGTGACACAATCTAATACAAAGATTATTAGGCCTTTTATTAGGTTAGGTTGGCTGCAGTGGTTTACATTCACTAAATATCACATCTCAGCAACTTAGCCGGCACAGTAAATCGAACAAGGGGAACAATAAACTTATGGAGACCATGCATCTTACTGACAGGCTTACACATCTCTAACACCCAGAAAGTGCCAAATAAATTGGCGACAATCACACATTATTACACACCAGCATTGTGAGGCATAGAATGACAGATTTATTTATTGTCACAACCAGAATGTGGTAAAAGATCAGAAATTCCCTTTTCATAATATGAAATTCCCTTTTCATAAAATGAGATGGCTGAAAAGCAGCTGGTTATATTTGCAGAAAGCAATCTTGTGGGACGAAGCCTCAGGAAGTAGATGTGATTACAACCATTAAATCAAGTTTAGAGGTAAACAAACTCAAGGTAATGTTTATTTGCCAAGAGCAGAACAGACAATAGCAGAAGGGTTGCCAAACGTGTTCTAAGGTAATAAAGAAAATACTGAAACACTGATTTGTAGGCACACTGATCAGCACTTAAAGTTTGTCACTTGCTCATATTTTATTGTTTTGATTCATTAGATTTACTAGAGCCAGAGTTATTTTCCATTATCAAGTAGCCTTAGGAGAAAGTGGATCTCCTGACCGGCTTCAACTCTCACCCATGATGGTTGCTGCTCAGCATCTCTGTCACTGGCATGTTGTGGCTGCTTGGCCATCTTTACTCACTAATACCAATGCCGCGTCACACTGATGTTTCCTTTGTTTTGCAAATTTGACTTTTAAGCTGTCATTTTTGTCTCTCTTTCCATCTTTTTCTGAACTTCCCTTCTTGCAGATAAATGGTCTCCAGCTCTGCAGATCCGTACAGTGTTGCTATCTATCCAGGCGTTATTAAGTGCTCCCAATCCAGATGATCCCCTGGCAAACGATGTTGCAGAGCAGTGGAAGAAAAACGAAAGCAATGCCATCGAGACAGGTGAGGATGAAATTCATATTTTTGTTCAACACTCATTTAAGCACTCAGGATCAGCTCTACTGAAGTATATCTCTACTGCCACAGCTGGTCACAGATTTCCAGTATGAAAAAATGCTTTGGTAGATGTCAGCAATCATCAGCCCTCATTCCAGACCTCTGAATTGCCGGT
The DNA here is from genome assembly GCA_005408345.1 of Macquaria australasica. Classification (NCBI taxonomy): domain Eukaryota; kingdom Metazoa; phylum Chordata; class Actinopteri; order Centrarchiformes; family Percichthyidae; genus Macquaria; species Macquaria australasica. The sequence continues at coordinate 640,979 of SEMN01000287.1, forward strand.
CTGGTGGTGGTCTCATGATGCGAAGCAACCCTCTCAGCACCTTTTGTGGTTGGAACCAAGTTGGCAACATAATCTGACTGTAAATACAGACAAATAGGGCAGTAAACATGAATGAAATTGATGCCGTTAAAAAAAAAAAAAAAAAAAATCATCTGACTGAGAAAATGGCTCTTAAATCAGAACAACACAGTCCATTGAAGACATTTCTGCAAATGATGTTTTGCTCCTCTCCAAGAATAGTATAATTTTTCACTTGGCCCCTGTAGAGCATGAGAAAAAGGGTTGAGAGAATTGTTGTTTGTCCCTCGATCACCGTGTTGGAGGTCCACAAAAAAAATAAGCTGAGAGGCTTGTCTTGATGGCCAGGCAGCGTGGACTGTACAGGGGCAGTAAAATAATTTGAACAGTTATATAGACGATGTTAAACATGGTACAAACAACAGTGTTAAGTGGCTAACAAGAAGCCTGTGTCAGACTGTAAAATGGCAATTCAGTCTAAATATCAGGCTAAGCAATAACATCTACATGTAGTAATCCTTCTTCACATTTATGTTTTTAAATGGCCTGTCCTGGGCTTTTTCTTGGGTTTTCTGTTCATGAAGCTTGCCTTTTGCTGCCATTTAACTATCCAGTGCCATGTCTGAGATTGGCTTTCTCTCTGTTATATCTCATGCAAATGCTTTGTCGCAATCAGAACCCTGTTGAATCAATGAACCAAAACATAATCTAAATGTGTTTCCTCATGACTTGACTTGCTTGTCTAAAACCCAAAGATATTCAAGTTAGAATGATATAAAACATAAAAACCAGCAAACCCTCAGATAAGAGTATCTGGAACTAGAGATTAATTAATCCACAGCAACTATTTTAATAATCAATTCATTGTTTTAAGTAATTTTCTTAATTTGTTGTGTGACTTTCAGGTCTTCTATGATAGGAAACTGAATACCTTTTGGGTTTTGAATTGCTGGTGGAAAAAAACAAGCAATTTGAATATGTCAGCTTGGGCAACTTGATGATTAATTTTCTGTTGACTGACTCATTGATTTGGTTTTGTATTTGGAAATACCAGGACATTTCAGTTACTTTAGACTGCCTATTGTTCTGGGAGTTTGTTTCAAAGCACGCGTGTACACTCTGCAACACTCTCCTTATACACAGTCCTGCACCACCTCCCCCATCACACCCTCCACCACCATTTTACCTCTGTCTCTCCCACAGCCCGAGCATGGACCAGGCTCTACGCGGGAAACACTGAAGTATAGAAGAAGAGAGACGAGGCGTCTGAATGTGATCCACAAAATGTACTCATATTCTGTCAACATTTGAATTTAACGGACACAAAAAAAAGAGAAAAAAAAGATTATAAGTCCAAATCTATTTGAAAGAAATGACGAGATTTACTGCTGCAGACCTCTGGGTGACTTATTTTCCTCTCTAAGACGCGTTAAGTGTGTGTTAGCCCCCCCCCCCCCGTGTTGCTATTTAAATGCATGGACAGAGAATGACACCCTCCCCACTACAGTCTTAAAAATAACATGCAATATGTTGTCCTGAACTAGGCACATACTGGTACGTTTGCAAAATATACATGCATTAAAGCTGTTCTTCTTTTAACACATGCATTATTTGTCAACACATCTGTATGTCTTTTGTGAGAGATGACATGTTCTGTTATTTCAACACCTAGAGAGTGTACAGCTGTCTTTTCTTCCCACTAGTAGTAGGAATGATGGAGTTTCTCTTTACTCTTTTTAGGGAATGCTATTGAGTTTTTTGGAAAACATCCCTTACGGTCAACAAGGAGGTTAGTTGGATTTCCACTCCTGTGTGTCTGTGCGTACCAACACGCCACAACACTGAGTATTTAGTATAGTAGTTCAGCATCATCTCAAGACCACATGGGGCACTTAATACTGAGCACAGAGGGGAAACTCTTTAGAGTATTTTTATCGCGCAGCAAAGACGATCTTATTTGTAAAACTGGACACAAAAGCAAGTCAATTTAAAGGGTTCCACACAGGAAGTACTTCCTAAAACCCGCTCCTCAATCCCACATAAACCTTTAAAAGGACACTTTCTGTAACTGCAGCGCAAATCAAGTGACATTTCTAAGAATTAGACACTGAAAAAACAGCGGAAGTCACAGAACATCTTCATCCATAGACAACTGAGGGAGGTTCATTCCTACATTTTTACTGTACAATAAACTTGAAGACGCTCTGACGGTTGCTGTATACTTGCCAAATTTGCCGGTAGAGGATACACAGTACTGAACAGCCGCAGCTGACATTTAAAAGCCTTTAGTCCATTTTATCCCTCTTTATTATTTACATCTTAACATTGGTCTTAGGTTGACCGAAAAGACAAGATTATTGTGTGGTTAGATGTCTGAACCCAATTAGGGGAGGATTGTGCTTCTAATCTAAAATCTGCTGATGTAATGTCATGTTTTATTCTTTCAAAGTTTTGTCAAGCAGTCTGTTTCGGCAGCAGTATGAAATCTTTTGCCATATCTTAAAAGGTTTCCAAACTTTAGTCTCAGAAACTGGCGGTGCAATGATCCATGGTTTTCTAACATCTGTACAAGTTTCGGTAAAAAGTCAGTCTTTTCAAACCCTGTTGGACAGTGTGGGGAGGGTGGGCAGGTTACTTTCACACGCTTAAAAAAAAAAAAGCCATTCCCAAGACATTCAGAAAGGTAGAGTGACGCAAGTTCTTGCAAAGCAGGTGTGTGCATGTTACAGCAGACTACTAAGATGTGTTGAAAATGTCCTCTTTTTTTTTTAAGGGTGTAGGACGTTGGGCTGTTTTTGTTTTTATTTTCCTTTTTTAACTGTCTGTCCATGCTGTCTATGTTGCCTGTTCTCTATTTTTATTTTCAGTGTTACTTCATTTAAAAAAAAGGCATGTACCATAATCAAACTGATATCAAGACAGTTCAAAGTAGTTTTCTTCAGGGTGTTTGAGAGGTGTGGTGTTGAGTTGTCTTTAAAGGGGAAGTTGAGGCTTTTTTTTTTTTTTTTTTTTTTTTTTAAGGTTTTTTCAAATACAACATTGTTTTTCACCGTGATTTTCCTGAGTTGGTCATACCTGCTTTTGCTCTTTCTATGATACTGATCTGTGATATGCAAGTGAATTTAATTGATTGGGTCATTGTGGTAGCAGAAAAAGTGATATTGCAAATAAACTGTATTCCAGATTAAAGGTCCTTATCATGCTATTACGGATTTTCTATTGGCTCAAAATTGCACACATTGAAACCATGTGTCAAATTTTAGGTTGGGATTTGTTGTTGACCTGTAGAAAAGACTTCTAAAAGTCCTCTAAGCTTTCTTTTTAAAAGATGCTGTGTTGATGGGTTAGAGGGGTCACTGTGACAACATCAGGTCGTGGCTTGAAAGGCTCATCGCCCCATAACTTAGACCCTCCGTGATCATGTTGCTTCTGGATGGCTCATCTGAGGGAGGACTGTAACGTTATGTTGTAGTAAAAGTATTTTTGCTAAGCGTTTTTGTTTTTTTGGTTGATCTCTTTTCTTGCTTTTCACTGGATTATCGCAGGCTTGGTGTCGTGTAGATTTGTTGGTGTCCTGTCCTCGCCCAGAATTATTAACTAACCGTTTCTAAATACTACATTTACTCAAGTCTGGAAGAAGGAGCGCAGCTTGAAACTTAGTTAATTTATTGTTTCCCTATCTAAAATAATCTAAACCAAGAAACAGTCACTCACTGGATTTTTGAAGCATCTAGATCAAAATATCGAGACAAACTAATTAATCAGCTCCCCATGTGTGTAAAAAAAAAAAAAAAAAAAAAAAAGGAAGAGTTCTGTCAGTAATTTCAGTACATTTGCATACATGGCTCTTCAAATACTCTGTAAATAAACTGAGTTGAGTAAGTAAGTAGAGGCTCATCTGGTTTATGATGTGTGGAGTTTGTGTTCCCCTGAAGCAGGAAGGTTTCAGCTCAGATTTAATTTATGGAGGGTGACTGCTGCGAATTTCATCCATTTATGTCTCTCGTAGGAATTTGCACTTCATCTTATGTTGACAGCTTTTTAAGGCACAACCATTTGATACATTTGGAATTGCAGCCCACAGATTCTGATTAAGGTACATAAAAAGTTTGCATGGATGTTATAGAAGAGACACTTCGACGCTGAAAAATCCTACATTACATCTGTATTTGCAGGAGGTGGGACCGTTCATGTCCAGCTGAGGGAGGCATTGACACTTTTAACAGTAGTGAGTCACACAAAATGCAGTGCATGCTGTTATTTATTTTATTTCTATTTTTATAGGGACAACTATATAGCATGGACCAATGCCACATACAATGGGGTGAATTTTATTTTGATGGGCCTTTTGAAATACACAAAAGTCAATTGAAAATACAAACAACAAAACTCCAAAAGAAGTACATAAAAAAACTCAACGATAGTATAAAATTACCACAACACTCAACGACAAGATCATTCATGACTAATCTCTTTAAAAACAGTTTGAACTTGGGTTTTTGGGAGGTACCACTTTGTCACTGAACACATTAGGAGCCTGGTTATTTGTGGATGACTTTAATATCAGCAAATTTAATTAAATCATCAAAACTTAGCAAGTTTTTTGTAATTGCAAAAGCTACTTATCCACTGGAAATTTTAAAGAGGATTCAACCACACAAAATCAGATAGATGGTTTTCAAAGTAAAATGTTACAGTGCTCTCCTGTTGTTCCATAGAAGCTCACAAGGTGGCGCTACAAGCACATTTTACCTAGACCTCATAACTTCACACCTCAATAGTATCCCATGAAGTCACAGGTATTAGTCCAGTCAAGATGTTATGATACCTGAGGAAATACAATCTACATACTTTGTGGCAATAGTTTTTGTCCCTCGTCACTACAGCGGAGCTACCTGTTCTGGAGGCCCATGTTTTCCATGTTTAGTCACCATAAACAAAGGTTTCACAATGTTTTATGATCATGGCTTGGTTTATATGGCAACAGTGAGTCACTCAAGCTGGTATGCAGCCATTCTTTGAGTGGAATTGCAGGAAATGATTCCCCTCACTATCTGAAATATCTGACAAAACATTAACCAGTCTGCACAGGCTGTTGTCTCTGGGAAGAGTTTGTTATGGCACTGTCCATCCTCAGAAAAATCTCTGGTTGAAGTGATATTTTTAAGTCTTAGTAAGTCAATATAGCTTGACACATTGCATATTTATAAATATGAGCTCATACGTGAGCCACTACTAGTACAAAAACTGATTTTGTGGTCTTATCTCTTGTGGTTCTCTTAACTAACATGGTTAACCAACACTGGATCTCAATCTGCAAGTTATCTATTAGTCTGAATATATGGGCTCTGCTTTTATCTAGAGTTTGCCCATTTTTAAACATGACTACAGAACAAGAGGCAGAAGCATGAGCGATCACGTCAAAGTAAGATTTTGAGTGATTGCCTTTTTGCCTGAAACCATCACCAAACAGAGGAATCCCAAACAATAGGTTGGAGCCCGGATTTTAAAAACCAAGTCCCCCCAGCACAACAACCTCGTTAAAATTATTTTAAATATTTGGATTTTCCATATTTTATTTATTCAGTTAACTATATTTTTTCTGAAAAATGTTTCTCCCAACATAAACAGTATATGAACTGGCTGTGAAAACAAATCTCCCTCTGTGTCAATAAAGACTTTCTAAAGGTCTGTGTGAATGCTTCTTCTTCACACTGACAGGAATAAAACTACGGTGGAGGAAATGCTGTTTTCAAGTATGAATATCTGCCTGAAAAATACCACCATGTGTGCATTTTTTAATTACAGGTTGAAAAATTCCCAGAAGAAATACTGAGGACATGACGTCAGTGTCCTCAATGGTAGCTACGGCCCTGAACACATGTGGGAAGTCAGTAACTTTTAAAACTGGATAATCATCTTTGGCTAAGATACAATGTCAAAATTAATTCTAACTGTCTTTATGAGTTTTATCCAACACCTGTTTTATTTTAAGATTGACTAATGTAAAACCAAGAAAGTACTTGATCAACACGGTAACACTTAATCTTAACTTCTTAAATCTTAGACTATTACCGTTAGATAACAACAGCAGCACCATTGAAAATAATCATAAAGGTAAACTGACAGAAGAAATTTAACTGGCCTCCAATACAGTGTCATTTATCATGTAAGCATATGACAATACAGAGCTACAACTACACTGATTACTGCCACAGTTGACGTGGAGACA
>SEMN01000287.1:647248-660687 GCA_005408345.1 Macquaria australasica
TTTCCTTTCCTTTCCCCTCCTCTCCTCCGCTCTCCCTCTTTCTTTTCTCTCCTCTCCTCACTCCCTTTCCCTCCTCTCATCTCCCTCCATCTTCCTTTTCCTCTCCTCATTTCTTTCTTCCCTCTCCTTCCCTTCTCCCACCTCTCTCCTTTCCCTCTTCTTGTCCTCTCTTCTCTTTTCCCTCCTTGTCTCCTTTCTTCCCTCTCCTCTTTTTTCCTTCTTCTCTAATCTCTTTCCCCTCTTCCTCTCTTCTCATTTTCGCTTTTCTACCTTCTCCTCCCATCTCCCCTCCTCCAGATTTCCCTCCTTCTTCTTTCTTTCTTCCCTCTCCTCTCCCCCTTTCCCTTCTCTCATCTCACTTTCTTTCATCTCCCTCTTTCTTCACTCTTTCTTCCCGCTACTTTTCCCTCCTCCTCTCCTCTCCTTTCCTCTCCTCCCCCTCCTCCTCTCTGTCCCACTGCAGATGAAGTGGAGGGGGACTGCAGTCAGAACCCTCTCACCTGTACCCTCCTGATGTTATATAACCAGCCTTATTACGCTCCCATGCGTAAAAACAAGTCAGCCAGCCAAAAGGGAATCCCTCCTTCAGCCACAGCAGTTATCTGAAAAGACTTCAGTCTCATTTTGAGACTTTTTCAAGAGTTAGATTAGGTGAAGGGCGCTCTCTATCACAGATGTTATACAAGATAGCTGCAGTGGAATACTAATGCAGGCAGTGCTCAGTTTGCTGTAAATGTAAATTAGGAATGAGCCTTTTCAGCCATTTTTAGAAGTTAGGTATTTAGGAGTATAAATCTGATTCTTTTGTGGTGTGAACTAACTTATTAAACTGTTTGTACATCTTTTACTCCCTTTATTTCTAGGCTTATGACGGTCACTACAGGTCACAGCCATGCATGATATACAGAATTATTTTCAGGACAGGTTAGCCTGAGAAATGTTCTGCATTTGTTATCATGTTATGTAGATATTCAACCTGCTGTGTTGAATTATGCATTCACTTTTTTTAGCCAATGATAGTCTGTTGTTAGGACCATGAATGTACCAAATTGCATGGCAACCCTCAGGATGAATTGTCAAGGTCAAAATTACAGCCTCAAATAATACAAATAATATAGCCTCAGCTGTACTTTGTGTTAAATTAAGAAGGTGAACATGGTAAACATTATACCTGCTAAACATCAGCATGCTAGCATTGTCACTGTGAGCATGTTAGCATGCTGATGTTAGCATTTAGCTCAAGTACAGCCTCACAGAGCTGCTAGTGTGGCATATAGTACATTATTTTCTGTACAATACAGTTTACAATTTGTGTTTTTTGTGTTCTGTGGATACAGTAGTGTGTGTGTGTGTGTGTGTGTGTGATGGCGGGGATTCCTCTTCTGCTTCTGTGAGTTTTTCATCCATAGCAGAACAGGCTGTCCTGGACCATCCTTCCACTTCCCTGCTCTCTCTCTCTCTCTCTCTCTCTCTCTCTCTCTCATATATATATATATATAACAGCCACTGCGGAGGAGGACAGAAAGGCGTGTTTATGTATGTGTGTGATGTGTGTGCCTCTGTGTGTGTGCCTTTATGAGCTTGCAGAGGCCCCTGAATGTAAGGTAAGGGTGCTTGAAAGTGGCCACCCAGTAATCCCACATATTACAAACAAGACACCTGTGCGGTACTTCCACTCTGTCCTTGTGCTTGGTAGTAGTAGCAGTTGAATATCATTTTACAGTTAAATGACAGCACGTACTGTAAAAGTTACTGTACTAAAGTAAAAACGCAGAATCCCCCCTCTCTCATTCCTCACACTTTTTTGCTCCTCAATGCCAAAGCAAACACTCAGAAATCAGCCTGGACACGTCTTTTCTCCTCTCACCTCCTTCCATTCATCTCCTGATGAGTGCTTTACAGGCACATAATCAAATCAATGTGCGGTTTTGGATAGGAATCTACAAGTAAGGCATGAGCATGTGTTTTGAACGTTTTCTAAGATGCAAGTGTGAACATCCTTCTGGCCCCTCAAAGATCTTAACCGAAGATATGTTTTTTAATTAATAATCCTTAACAAACAGCTCCCCGTGGTTGGTGGTGAGGTTAATGGGGCAAATAAATCAGGCCTGACATCTTGCCACTTTGTTTTGCTTGGATCAGTGATCAGATGCTGGAAATAATTATGTTTGAGCGCTGATCTCGTCAGATGTCGAAAAGACACACCTGCACACACACATACTGTACATACTGTCATTAGGGGCACAGTGATAGTCTCACACAGCAGTGTTAAATGTAAATAATTAACAGTCTCCATTCATTGAATTTCTTTATGAGGCCTGAGCAGGGAAACCACCACCCAGACATGAAAATAAACCCACAGCTGTGCACTATTGGAGTACATGTTACTGTGTCAGAGGGAGTCACACCAGCGTAAGTCATGCTGGTGCTGACAATGCTGATCAATAACCTGTCAAACAGTGTGCTGATAGTGAGGTTTTAGCACTCAGGGTTCAATATGTCTTGTCTGTTTGGCTTGAGTGGATTTCCATAGAGAGATTAGATTAATTGAGACTAGAGATTGGCCGATTATTGGGACACCAGGTTGTAATAGCTGACAGAACACATTTCATCGGTAACAGTGATTCCTCCTGTGAAAAATTAAGTGTGAAATTCCCTATTGCTAATCTGCGAATCAAAGACTCCATTGTTAGGATGATTAAAAGTTTCAAAAGTGTGAGTAGAGATGGCAGCTTTCAATGAGAGGACTGAAGCCTGCATGTTATCAAGTATTTGTCATGCTGATGTGTTGCTGAGGTGCTGACCCATGACCTTTGATCACCTTGAAGTGAAAAGAATCCCTCCAGGGAATAATGAAGGGTGAATTTGTGAATTCCAAAATTAGAATTTAATATTAGGCATTGGTCCGGTAGCCATGTTAATTAGGGCAACATGTAACTTTTCATTATTGATAAATCTGCTAATTATTTTCTCAAATAATCAATTCAACGTTAGGTGTATAAGAAGTCCATTACATTACCCGAAGTCCATGCAAGGTGACAAATTGCTTATGTTTTTTCTGATCAACAGTCCAAATTCTTAAAGTTATTCATTTAAAACTAAGAAAACTAGCAAATGGCAACAGATGGCAACATCAGTCGGTTGGTCCACCACTTTAGTCCAGACTAAAATATCTCAACAACTATTGGATGGACTGCCATAAAATTTCAATATGTCCAATATTTTGGTTTATGACCAAACACCTGCTAATCTAATGACTTTCTCATCAGCCTCCAGAGGACACCAACCTTGAATTCACATAAACATCAGACAGAGAAAAGGCGGGTGGGATGGCTCATAGATAAGACAGCAGGCATGAAAAGGTCCACACTGAGTGTATGTAGTTCTTTGTGCTTAAATAATTTTCAACACACACTTGCCTTCTCTCAGTCTAATGAGTCTCAGTCAACAAGGAAAAATTTGCTGTTGGCAGAGGTGTAAGCTTAAGTGGATTTACTGTGCAGAACTGCATACAAAGTTCAAGCTGGTCTGTGAGGTGGTGAGTGATGGATTTTCACATCCACCTAAGCCCCTTTTCCTTGGCACGCTGTCATCGTCTGGCAGAGACGCTGTGACAACCACAGAATCCATGCTGGTTATTATCAGGTCATTATGATGATTATACCTTGAACATCTTGATAAACACCAGTGAATCTCCAGCTTTAGTGTGATTACACACACAAACGCAAATACAACACGTATTTATAATAGCATCTGATGTGACCTAATCCGCAGCAGATGTCATTTAGCAGCAAACAACCACAACAAAAATGAATCATGTGATTTGGGACTTTTTTTTTTAACAACACTGACGTCACTTGAATTGCAGCCATACAGTACTTTCATTCCTCCCTCCCTCCCTCCCTCTCCCTCTCTCCCCATCTGTCTATCTGTATTCAGGTCACCTTTTCTTGCATAACATCTCATTCATAAAACAGCACCACACCTCAGGGAAGGGATGAGAAAAAGACTCTAGACAGCTGCTGAGACATATAGAAAATGTCTACACAGGGAGGATTTTGCTGCAGTGTTAGATAGCAGTGTGAGGTCATGTCACACCATGGTGCAATGTACTTACTGTAACTGTCAGATGAGAAACCTTGTATCTCTGTAGTCAAGTTAGCAGGAGTTTAGCAAGTTTGTTTGTTTTTTTGCAGAGTCTGCGTTTCTGCTGTAAAAAATACTACTGTATGAAAGTTTAGTTGTTCTATGTGTTGGGAAATAATCTTTTCCGTTTATATAAAGGCAATATAGTTGCCTTGTTTTGGGTTTCATGGGTTCTGTTACCTCTAGTTTAAAAGGATAGCTGTTAGAAATGAGAAAAGGTGATTAAATTAAAATACAGATTATATTGTCAAATAAATCAATCTAATTACCATTACGTAATGCTTCGAAAATCTCCCTTACTGTGCTGTGAGTAGCTAAAATTGCAACGACCCCCAGAGATTATTATATTTAAAGACTTTTAAAAATATATATGCAAGTGCAGGGTTTCACGCACTTAAATATTTCCTAAAATAAACGTCATCCCTGCTAACATTATAAAACATTAACACAGTCTTATGAGAGACTTGCTATTTCAAATAGCAAATACCATATGTTTAATGAGTGGGGTTATTGTTTGGGTCATCATTAACTCACTAGATTGATCACCAGACAAGATGCTTCAGGATCTGGGTGGCTTACCACCTCTGCTAAACAATTTCCAGGAGAAAACCCTGACATGAATTTCACAAAATGGAAAAATGACTCCTCTACAGGTTGAGGCATTTCAATGACCATTGACCGGATTTTGGAATTTCAATCTAACAACATACAAATAATATGCTTTGTGTGCCCAAGGCCTCTGAGGTAGCTGGGAGAAGGAGGAAGAAATTGAGGAACATACTTAAGAGAAAGTGACACAGAGAAGTACACAAACAGAAAACATGTTGGTCAAGAGATTATCCCACATTCTGCTAACATAAAAACAACTCCAGGAAACATATAAACTAAAATAACAAGAGAAAATGAGTCACCATAGGCTAAACAAAACAGTCATTCAATTGAAGAAAAGGGAAGAAGAATAGAACAACGTCATACAGTATATGACAATACCTGCAGAAGAGCTGATGTTTAATAGCACAGATATTGAATAGTTTGTTTGGTCTGTCCGCAGATTGATGAATTTGTTGAACGACAACACAAGACGTACTGAGATGGGGTGACCATCTTCTTAAAGATGCCGGGGTACATGTGAGACTTGCCTTCTGTTGGCAGTAAGGTGTTCAATAACACGTGTTCTGACAGGTGTGGTTGTTTTGCCCACATTCTGTAAAGGCAGGAAATAAAGTAGATGTTTGAACTCCATTAATTCAATGAATGTAGTTCATCCAGTGTCACCTACTTTATTTCCTGCCCTTGCAAACTTCAGTATGAGGGCAAAACAAAACAAGGCCTGTCAGAACACACATTATTGAACACCATAATGGCTGATTGTTTGTTGGCCCCTGCTTGTGCTTTTGTGTCAGCAGAACTGATGGTGGTCTCTTGAGCAAAACATTTTCTTTTTCTGCTCTTTTTTCTTTTTTTAACACCTTTTTGTCACATCCAGTGTGTGCGTAAATTTTAAGTTTTTTTTTTGTACAGCTGGCTTCTTTGTGAAGTTCTTTAGTACGCAAGGTTTCACCTGCTCTGAGTTTTGAGCTTTGTTTGTGGACAAAAAAGCTTCCTCACCTACACAGATGATAGTTCAATATCGGATTATGACGTTACAAGCTGTATAACTGGAGTTCCTTTCACCTGCTAATCCTTAAAGCTTAATATTGTCTCCCTTTATCTCAGTTTTAAACGCCCATTGCATATAACAATAAACCTTTCATTTTTGTTACCCACAGCAGCACTTACGTCAGTGAACTATGATTTTTCCCTCTGTTAAACACCCCATGGTTAACTTCGTCTCTCAAAGTATCTTACTGGAGCAATGCAGTCTAAATGAGTGTCATGAGAAGGACTTGTTTTCATTCAATCAAGGCACTTACTCCTCAGATGTGTCAGCAGAGCTCAGAGATGACAGTGATGTTCAGGGCAGCGTCTCAGGTATGCGTGGAAGTTTGATTTCCTCTTCCTCGCCTTCAGTCGCTGCCACAGGCCCCACCGCAGTCACGTTTTTGAGTCTTAACCCACTTCTTTAGGTGTATGACATCGTTTTCAGCCTGTGTGTGTCATCATCACTGTGGGGTTTTGTCTCAGACGACTTTCCCACATTCTGCGAATCACACTGTCACTGTCTGGCTTTGTTTATGCCCCTTAAAACCTAATCTTCACATGATTATAGAGTGTCTGTGTTTTTGTTCTACCTCAAGGAGACAGAGGCATCATTGCAGAAGGAACATTTGCCCGCAGGTAGCCGCAACAGTCTGGGCAGCAGTAGTTAACAATGGTATTACATAGTAAAGTCTTATTCGCTCTATATGTAAAGCATAAAAAAAAATAGGTTTGCACATATATTCTTTTATTTATTTACATTCTCTTTTTTATATTAATCTGCTGATAAAACATAAGCTATGACCCCACCCTATTTGTCCCTGTCTTTCTGATTGCGCTGGGTAATTCAGCCCTAAGTGATGTTTACCCATGTTGAGTGTATCAGCTATCATAATGACAGGCTTTAATATGCACCAACAAGCACCCATTGTGTCCTTCAGCCCTCACAACCAACTTATTGTCATTCTTGCATCTGCAGCCTCGAGACCTGTATTTATTCTGTTGTATAAACTGTATAAAGAGAGCTGTTGATGTGAGTTGTTTCCCACAGCGATCTCACGGGGCACAGACTGGAAAAAGGCTGGTGTCGTTCAGACCTTTTCCATACAGTTGCAACTGTATTTAGCACTTAGCTGGACAAAGTTAGCTGGTGAACATAGTGGAGCATTTAGCAGCTAAAGAGCCAGATATTTTCCTTTTTGGGAGTTGGTGGAGACCAAAACAGAGCTAAAAGGACAGTGAATATTGGACTTTTTCCCAGACCTCACTGTGGACAGTTTCATACGGACTGTTTCTTCAGTAGAAAATACTCTCATGAAAATTGGAGGCACTTTGGAGTAACGTACATTTAACCACCATATAGCTAGCTAACTGAAGTTCTGATGAAGCTAACACTAGGCTCAGGACAAAGCAGAATGGCTCAGGTTCTCCACCTTTATGGAGGGCAGAGATCCATTTGCAGAGGCGTCACAGGCTCTATATTCAACAGTGACAGCAGCTCACTTCCATCTTAGCAGCCTTGGCCGGCTGTCAGGAGCTCACTTCATCACTGGATGAGCTCCATCCCATGAGGACATTCACCTCACCCTGAGTACCTACAAACAACTGTCCTATCTTTGTTTGTCATAGTGAATATGTAAGGGAAGGCTGAGTTTACTGAAGCTTAATTTTAAGCTGAAGTTTTCTAATAATGGAGACGTTACTGGAAAACAGATGGCCCAATCTAAAATTAGCCTGACAGCTACTGCATGATTATCCATGCACTAAATTTAGGAGGGAATAAATGATGCCTCATTGTCGTTACCTTGGTCAGAATTTTGCGTTAGAAGGCATTTTGAGAGTTGTGGCTCTAATTTTCCCTGTCTGGCAAGAAGCCATTGCCTCACATGCCTCATGTCTGAAGGCTCTGCGCTAAGGTCAAAGAAGAGACTTATGGGTGAGCTAATCAGCTCAGGATTTTGTACTCGTAATCGGAGTTGGCTGCAAACACTGAGTGGATCACAGGCAAATGAAGAGGCAGATTAGGCTCCATGTGTGTGAGAGTGTTTCTGTATGTGTGTGTATATCTGTATAGATGTAACTACACGCATACACTGGAGCTCTGTGTACATACTGCATTGCCTGTGTGTGGCATATGTATTTGTGCGTGTACTAGTTTGTGTTTGTGCGTGTTACTATGTGTAGTTTGAGCCCGTTGTGTTGTCAGGAAGCAGATGTCCTCTGACTCTCCTGATAAAGTGAGGACGCCGATAGGCAGACGTACAGCTCCGGCTCCTCTCGTTCCTCCATCTGTCTCGATGCGAGCCAGGAGAAACTGGATCCTTAATTGCCCTTCTTTGCTACGCAAGAAGATGATGATAAACCACTTCAAGTAGCACGATGACAGAAAGATTTATTTTCCTCAGAGGTGACTGATGCCATTAAGATGTTAACATGACTGAGCATCTGTTGTTGTATTCGGGAGCAAGATTCTAATTTTAGTCCGTTATGAATTACTTAACATATATCGTATATCATATGCAAACGACATTACAATTCTATAAATACATTCATTTTCTAACATGTCTCCCTAACCCTGGTAGCACTGATACAAATCCTCTAAAATTGTACTAATCCTGTAGTAATCCTCCAAAATGTTCAGACTCACTTATATAATCTGATTTTTTCAATCACTTTTGGACATTTTTGGAGTTACCTTAGCTATATATAGCAATCCACATGTTCATTTAAACATTTGCTATCATCTACAGCTACCCACAGCCATTATTTCAAGAAATGCGTGTCGAGGAACAGTTATCTTTTATATTCTTTACTCTGTTTATCAGTTTTATACATCATGTGGATGTCTGTTTTTGTTTGTGTGTATGTTTTCATAAGGAACTCAATAAGTAATCTGTTATTTTATGTATTTTTTACTTGATTACTATACTTTTACACTATTTGTTATGGGTTGCAATTATCATTAAAGCCTTCACATCATAATGAAATCATCCAGTATAACCCTGCTAAAACAAGATGATGATGCTGTATGACTCCCAGTAACATGATGCCCTGCAGGCGTATTCAGGTCACATTCAGGTGATGACCACTGTTGTTAAAATGATAACATGACTTGTGCATGTAGTGATTTTTTTCATCACTGTTTAGAGAATATCTGAGCTGTCTTGAGAGCAATTATCTCCACTATTTACTCAAGATATGTGTGCAACCAGGGGGACATATGGGTGAAAAAAGGATTATTGGGGTTAACATGTGAGAACCTTTTCTTGTCTCAGTTTGGTTTATTTAGCCCCATGACACCACCACTAGTGAGCTCACCAGTTAGTTCTGCAATCTCAGAAGCACCATTGATTTTCAGTAAATGAATCACAAAGAGTCTACAGCCATGCTATCAGCTCTGTGAGGCGGTGCTTTGAGCTAAATGCTAACATCGACATGCTGACATGCTCACAGTGTCGATGTTAAGGTTCTGATGTTTAGCAATAATGTTGACCATGTTCACCATCTCAGTTTAGCATGTTAGCATGCTAATTAGCACTAAAAACAAAGTACAGCTAAGGCTGATGGGAATGCCATTTGTGTTGCAGGTATTTATAATTCAAGGGTAGTCATAAACATAAAAGTATTGGACAAATTTAGATTTTTAACCTGATAATGAAACTAGATGAAAAGGTAAGGGAGCACCAAAATCATTACAATTCATCCTGGGGGTAACATGAATGTCTGTACCAAATTTTATGGCAATCCATCCAATAGTTGTTAAAATATTTAAATAAAAAACACAAATGTGAGTTTCATGGTGGCGCTAGAAGAAAAGTCAGGGGATCACCAGTGTCAGTAGGATTCATCCTCTGGGGACCATGAATGTTTGTACTGGTTGATGATCTGTAATTTATGACGGTTTGACACCTGATGGTTTTTTTTCCCAGGTCATTCTGCTTTACATTTATGTTATTCAGCTAATGTTTTTGAATGACCTTTTAGCTTAACATTTGTGTTTTGGGCTTTTTTTTTTTCTTTTTTTTTACGCTTTTATTTTATGTCTCTCGGTGAAATAATATGTTCTGTATCGCTTTGTTTTTGATAGCCATTATTTCTGCTCAGTGTTTTCCTTCTTGAGTGTGTTGTAATCTAAGAGTGTGTGTGTCTCCAATCTCCTCAGCTGTATTGATTGTTAATTGATGACTCCCTCCTCGATGTGAGAGACTATACTACTATATATATACTATACTATATACTATTCTGTGCATATAATATTCTGTTTCATGCTCTGACAAAGGTATTTGTGACCCAATTTGGAGTCGAAGGGATTTATGATACTATATGATATACAATACTATGCAGTGTGTTGTCACACTTTGTCAGCATATTGTCTACCATAGCCTGAAAGTAGGTGGTCAGATAAGATAAAGAATCACTGGCAACAACCCTTGATTATCTTCACAAACAAGTGGATTGTGTCACTCTTTGACCCACTTTGATCAATCTCATTCTCTGACAATTTTTGTCTGCTGGAAGTCATTTGGCTTTTGGTGTTATCTGTGGAGTTACAACATGTGGGTCATCCTCAGCCTGCAGCTCAAAGGTGAACTGAGTGCGAGGGAAAATGTTAAAGTACCTGGACACAGATCTTCCCTCAGACAAACTAGTATATGTGTCACCATTAAACTATCATTGTATTACATCTACTGCATCCCCTGCCATTTATGAATTACATTATTGAAACAGTGAATACATGTGGAGTAGTTACTGTAAAGAGGGAAGGGATGGCATTATTCATTCACCTTAAATTATAAGAGTTTAACATGAACCCAGTGACAACATGGGAGTGCCAACAGATATGATTTGAGACAGATTGGACTCTAATGTGTTTAGTCAGGAGGGGCAGTAAGGAGTGGTGCTTATTCACCTAAAACAGACACACCGTAAAAAAAGAAAAGTTGGGTGAACTCAAAATTTCAAGGCAACAAACTTCGATAAAATTTTAAGTTGGACAATTAAACGAAATATTTTAAGTTTTGCTTTTGAGTTTGCTCAACTCTGAATTCTGATTTTTGTCAACTCAACTGTAAGTAATTGTACATTGTAATAACTTTTAATCCTTACTTCTGCTAACTCTCCCGTAAGTTGTACTAATTTATAATTTTACATTGTAATAACTTTTAATCCTTACTTCTGCTAACTCTCCCGTAAATTGTACTAACTTATAATTTTACATTGTAATAACTCTGAATTCTTAAACAGAATCCACTTTAACTTGGTTAAGTTAGTATAGCAGAATAATTTAAGAGGAATTTAAATTTGCATACTGCAATAGTTTATAATGTAAATCAACTTTATACTTTAGAACCAATAACTTCTAATCAAATGTATAAATTACAGATGCAACATATACATTCAAAACATTTGTTTTATTTAAACTGTACCAGCATCAAATCCCTTCCAACAGGGCCAGAAAATTGCAAACTAATGAGACCCAATTGTCCCAGTCCTAGCAGTCAACTTGTGCTACACATTGTATACTTGTAAACTTTGAGACTGAATAAAAGATCAAACATGAGTCATGTATACAAGACCATACAGAATCAGTATGATACACAACTATGAATCTAATAAATCTGTTAACAAGGTCACTGAGCGCCATAACTTCCGCTGCTCAATACTATGTGACAATTTACAAACACTGAATCTTAACATGTAACATGTTTAAGAAAAACCCAATAAAGTGTTACATAAATGTAAGAGAGTGGGAGATCGAGGTACATATGAGTTGAGAGTGAGTAACAGCAAGGAGTAAATTAACATGGTGTTGGCTGGACAGAAGGGAACTTTTAGAGGTCAACAATTCCAGATCCAACATTATCAGTTAACTTATGGATTTACTGAAGGAGTTTGTTTTTGAGGGATCTGACCCTTGCAGAGAGGTCTGACCCAAGTTCCATGAAAACCTTCTGAACAGTTTCAAATGTGTACCTGAGATCTTTTGGGTACTTAAGGTTTAAAGCATAGATCAATCCAAAGAGGTAAGCAAAAGCAGTTGGCAGGTCAGGGAGATCTTGAAGGACAATCTCTTCTTCCACAACAACAGCAACACTCACGACACTTTGAGGAGCTGCGCTGTTATTATCCTCCAATACAGTGAGGATACCCACAATGAGGCCCTTTGTCTGCTCCTCTTCTGGGTCAGTGTCCTTGTGTTGACAGACAGGAAAAGACCAACACAGGAATTGCAAGACATTAGTCATTAAAATACTGTGAATCAGAATAAGCTATTACTCCATAATAATAATAATAATAATAATAATAATAATTCCAAATTATTGGATGAACATTTTTTTCCAAATATAATTAATTATGAGTTTGACATTAACCATTTCCATCCCATACCCCACAACCAAAAATTTAACCCCCATACACACATCAACTGACATCTAATAGGCTACATCAAGCTACATCAGCCAGGACACCAACTATTGAAGACACTCTGGACATCGGGAAAGATGAAGGGAACAAGGAGGACAGAGAGGTAATGGTTGAAGTCAACGTTAAATACAGTACTATAAATACAGTATAATAACATTTACAATTTCTATTCATAACCACTCACAAGACAGTTCCTGAAGAGCTTCTCCTGACTGTCATGGAGATACAAGGGAAGGCCCTTCAATGCTGCAGTCTGTCGATGTGCAGTGATGTCAGATGTCTGAAACAAAGAGTTGCATGAAACATTACAAGATGTAATTGACATAAAAGTAGAGTAAACATGCAGGCAGCTGTCCGCTTCCATATCCAGAAAATTCCTGTTGATTGCACGTCAAAGGTTTACTCCTTTTAAAGGGTAATTTGGCATTTTTCAACTTGGGCCCTATGATTGCTCACTGTCAAGGTATGTCCACGGAAAGTGCTTTTTGTGTCACTGACAGGCTAATATTATCAGTGTCTGACAACATTATGAAAAAGGATCCTTACAGAGCAAGATCTTTTAAAAAAAAAAATTAAGATACCCTTTATTTAACAAGAAAAAGCCACTATATCTCAGTAATTTTATGTCTTTTGATCAACCACTACCTGCATTTGTTTGCTTGTGCTATTGTGTCAGTCCCTTAGATACCCATGCATTTATTCTGAGGGTTTGTCACTACAAGGCTCACTTAACATTGTAACAATTGCTACCAAAATTACTACAGCTTCATAAAAGAGGCAAAATTCCTTTTTATATCCATAATGTTCAGAGTTATTAAATTACATCTAGAATTCACCTCTTGATCCAGGCTGAGCTGATCCATCTCAGATGAAAAAGCTGTCCTCCTTGCCCGATAGAGTCTCAGGAGCCTCGAGGTGTGCTGATGAAGGGCTGCTCTGAAGTTGTCCATTAGGTTCTTGTTTGTGATGCGATAAAACTCTTCCCTAATCTGTTGAAAAATGTGAACATTTAAATCCTCAATACAAAGTCAAAACAATTTCAACACCATCTTCATGTTAAAATAGGCATTGTAATCACACATAACTCTTCTACTCTTTTAAAAAAGACTAAATCATAAACACAACATAATATATTCTTGGTTCACCTGCTTACCTCTGCCTCGCAAAACAGAGCAGGCCACCGTTCCAGAACCTCTGACACCATAGGCTGCAGCTCCACGATCTCCTTGCGC